>JAOPTO010001323.1:1431143-1574925 GCA_033822845.1 Tetrapedia diversipes
TTTACCCGCTATAATAATTTAATCGGTTAATCAGCATAAATTCATGAAAACATCTCTTTTTTTGTTCTCTCTTCGTATTCAGACAGTCATCACAGAATGAGAATGAAATATCGTTTTCTTTTATCCTCGTGTAATTTAAAAACACATTTACAGTCGTTCTTCGTGACATTCTCTCCGTATTTATTTGTTGTTGAACGTACACACTCGCTCGTCGTCACACGCGCACACGGAATCATACCGATTGCGTTAACTCAATGAATTGTATATATAATATATATAATATATATAACATATATATAATATATATTTATTTATGTATTTATATGTATATCAGTTTATCGTACATGCTACATGTCCACCCCACGATTCTTACTTAAATAGCTTTCACCAACTTAAACGACACAGGCGATCAATACCCGTTCGCATATTTTCTATAGTAACCATCGTATCCTTTCGTTTGATTGCATTGTACGCAATGTGTGTTGTCGGCTTGTGTTTCTCTTTCTCTTTTTTTTTCACGTTGTCCCTTTTTTTATTGTGCAGTTTTTTTTCTATTTCGTCGCGAAAACTCCATTAACACTAGATTTACGAGTATTCCTTGTACAGCTATTTCTAGTATACATGTACTAAGAAATAGGTGTACGTCATACAGAATTTTAAACTGCAGATTTGAAGGGGAAATAAATTAGGGTGTATTCGTATCGCTTCTTCGATAGAGATCAATAAAAACTGCTAAGAATAATAGTAATTGTTTTTGCAAATTTTGCTGAAACCCGTCAAATTGACGGGTCCCGCAAAATCTAGTGTTAAATAAAATTCCTCGCGCTCGTCCCCGGGGGAAGCACGACGCCGTTTTAACACACCGAGAGAAGAGAATTCATGGGGCGGACAACATTGAATTTTTCATTTCCTAACTCGAACTCCTCCGTGTTACCGTGTTCATTTACATCCCGCATATCTCATTTCCCTTCGCCCGCGGTCGTGTGTGTTTTGTTCTCCTTACACGCGTCTATCATCCATTCACTCGTATTAATTACCGCTAATTACGAATGTTGCTCGATCGACAACGGTTTCTCCTCGCCTCGCTCTTTCGCGCCTGCATCGACGACGATGATAATAATAATAATAATTCTCATGTTTCTTAAGTCTTCGGCTAAACATACCTTCTAAGTGACACGCAACAACGATTCATTAAGAATTAGGGAGAAAACACGGGATTTTCTGCGGAGGGGATGGGGGGACGTACTTATTGACGAGTTGGTAACTCTTCTCTCGCACACGCACACACGCACACACACATAGTTTCTCGGTTCTCATCCATTATTATTATTATTACGTGAATATACATTTATGCGCGAACAATTAAGTGATCCGTCGTCCTTCTTTTCATCGCTGTAACCGACGAGATAAATGTTCCCTTCTCCTGTTTACGTAATTCTCAGATCAGTTCTCGAGCGACTGGTAATTCCGATATAAAGTGTTCGCCGGTCTCCAAGGTTCACCTTTCGTTATTCTTTTTGTACCCCTTACAAAGCGTCGTCGAACGAGCGTTCCTCGTGCTCCCTCGACGCTTCGAAACTCAACGAACTGAAGCCGACGATCGATCACCGTACACGGTATCACGCGTTTTCATAACGAACCCCGGAACTACTCTTGGCTCCCCAACAGGACAGTTGCCGTGCTCGAGGCACAAAAGTATAACCCTTTGCACTCGAGAGGTGACTGTTAGTCGACTAAATAATATTAACTTCAAAGATTTTCAAGTGGAACATATTTACTAAGATTCGCTTACATTAAACGTCATTTAGTTTGGATAAGTCGTACACTAAAATTTACGTATACGACTATTTAATCCCCTGACTGGGTCTGACTAATAACCAAAACTAACTAAAGTCTGAAAATTTGAGAAACTATCATTTGGCGACTAACAGTCGCCTCTCGAGCGCAAAGGGATAACAGAGCTTCTCTCCTCGTTCACGATTTCTCCTTTCTCTCTTTTCTTCTACCAAATCTTCCGAATCAAAGTGGTTTTACGAAAGAACTACGAGTTGACCGAGCTAGCAGGGAAAACGATGACGCGGGAGAACGAACCGAACACGACTTCTCAACGTAAGATCGCTACGGTACGACGATTTAAAGAATTCTGTCAGAGCGATCCCGATTTCCGACGAGGCACGAAGAATCAACAAAAATGATCGAGAGGAGCGTAGAAAGGCGAACGTTTGAAACCATGAGATGCACGACGTTCCATGGATAGAATATGTATCTCGAGTTATCTTTTTCCTTCCGTTTTTGCCCGTTCACGCAAATTTGAACCAGATGCGTAGAGAGGTAGGAGAGGCGACGTTCAGAGCGAGACGTTATAACGCGTTAAATGCCACGGGGGTCGTCGATGACCGGCAATTTGTCATCAAATTGTTCGTCGTAAGGTAACAAATCAATCGATCGCGTGATAACAAATTCGCGTTGACGCCACGGGCAATCCGTGTAAAGTTAGCGGGACATTCAATCTATTAGGGTGCGTTTATAGTATCGACGAACCGTGGACTAGCCGAGCAAATATTGCACATATTCGGAGATAATGACAAAACACTATTAACGCGTGTTTTCGACGCGTGCTCGGCTCGCGCACAGCTCAAGACAGTATAAATATACCCTTAATCGTGAAACGTCCTGTAACGCACTAATAGCGCACGCGAAGGCGAAAATAATTCAAAAGACGATTCCGCGACGAATCATAATTTTCTACTTTACTGGCGAAGGCACCAAAAAATGGTGAGCCGCGAGAAACGATAACGTACATGTTACCGGAAACGAATTAAGACGAATTAACGATGAATCGTTCCTTCGACCGCTTACCCCCCCCCCCCTTCGATCCTTTTCGTCGGCGTGTCACGCGAGAGACACGGAAACGATCTAGCGAGAAATAAACGTAGCACCGTTGCGTCTTTAAGCGCGTGAAAAATGCATCGGGTATTTATTCGAACGATAATCATAATCTCAAACGACCGAACCTGTTGACTTCTCCGGTACGTTTCTACATATGCGTCATCGGTTTAATAATTATTCCGACAGCTTCGAGAACGATTATCCAGCCTCTGTCGCGTACACGTAACGTTGCTCGCAATTTCACGCGAGCGTCGACCTTCGCCTTGCGATCGAGGCCTCTGAAAAACTTGGTTTCTTCTCGCTGAATCGTGTTCGAGAACTACGCGTGCTCGCGCGCCACGTATTTTTCCTCTCTACATCTCTTTTGCCTCTTTCCTTTTTCGCTTGCAACGATGAAAGATCGAAGAATCAATGACTACGACGTGTGTACGAAAGACGAACATTTCTATTATTCGAAGAACAACCACGGCTCGGGTACAGCGTTACAGTGTTCGCTCCGCGTCTGCACCGAGGTCGTGGCCGTTTAAATAAATACGTTGCTATAAACTGGATAGATGAATCTAATTTTCTCCCGAAGATAGCTTTTAACAATGATTACAGCGGTAATCGCTAATCACAACAATAATGACGATATTAATAATAACGACAATGACGATGACGATGACGATGAGGATGAGTAGGATGAGATGATGACGATGAGCATGATAACGAAGATGACGGCGACGATGATAATATAATATATAATAATAATAATAATAATAATAATAATAATAATAATAATAATAATATAACTACATCATCCGCTTCAATAAAATCTGACTGTGTAAAGACAATTTTTTATCGAGTAACAGTGTAACGATAAGACGATCACAATAAATGACTCTGTATTCTTAACATAAACGCGAGCATGGTAGCGCAAAACGCGTATTTATCTACGAACAGACGTTCCGCGGCCAGGCTGGAGACGCGTGGCAAGTCGAAGAATCATCGATCTCGAATTTTCTCCCCTCCAATAAACTGGCAAATCGATTAAAAATCGTCGGCTCGCGGTTCGAGTTTCCGCTGGAACTCTTAATTAATTAATTATCGTGTCACGATTTCTCCAACCATGTCCGCTCCTCGCCTTACTTTGACTTTCGCTTTTTTTAAGGCAATGTTCGAATTCCCAGCGACGTAGCCCGCGAAAAGTATATCTCAAAGAGACGCGCATGCCTTCGTGGACCACGTGCTGTTGCACCGTGTTCGTCGACGTTCTCTTAACACGTTAAATGCCACGCTAGTATTACAACGTTCGCACGTGGCGTCACGATGAATTTTCTATTACACGATACATATACCGTTGAAATATTACCAACAACAAACAAGTTACGGTGTATAATTATTTTTAGATGTTTTATACTGCATTAATTTCTTCACATCGTTGCATTAACGATGGTAATAATGAAAAATTGATAAGTATTGACATTTGTCCGAATTACGTATCTCTACCAATTTGAGCGCGCCGGTCACCGGTGACCCCCGCGGTGCCACCGCCAAATTGAGCGCCGATGGCGTTCAACGTGTTAATTTCACGCGGCAGGATCGTGATCGCGAGGAAAGAAGGAACGGGAGAGTGGCTCGTCTCGCGGGAAAAGCGACGACTGGGCCCCGTTCGAGTTCCGGTTTGCAGCGTCGAGAACGAGGACCGATAGAAAAAAAAGGGGCGAAGATTCTTCGTGTTACGATATGCGATAACGAAAGGAAAAAAAGAAACGAAGGAAACAGTCGCGACCGCCGTCGAGGGATTTTAAATGCAAACACATTTCATCTGCGTCGTTTACACGATCCGAGAAATCGGCAACGCGAAGCGTTTTCGTCGAAGGTGTCACCCGCGCGATTTCCGAGTCAGCTTCGTCAAAGTGTCGATTAACGCCATTGCTTTTGTGTCCACGCGGATCTGCAGTTTATCGTATTTACAAATAATAATTACTTGCACCGCTTATTTTTACATGTACATATTCACATGCCTTGGTACACATTGTACGTACACGGTAAAAGAAAAAAAGAGACTTGTGCGATCGGCATATACGTATACGGTATGCATACGCGCGCGCGCGCGCGTGTGTGTGACACGTTCGCTTGCGTGTTTTTCGCGTGTGCATACACAGATGCGCGCACATGCATACGTGTATACCTATGTATATATATATGTACGTGTGTATAATGTATGTACGTATATATGTATAATCGGTACACAATTTTGTGGCCATGGAAAATTGTTATTAATTCGGTATCCGTTCGTTTGTTTCTCGCTTGCGTACGCGCGCACAGCAGTCGAGCACGATTACATTAATTTACAAAGTTCCTTCACGCTTAACCGTTTGAGTCCCACGCAAGCGCGATCGCGCTGTTTTAATTCCGCGTCGTAAAGATCCACTATACTTTTGATCAACGTAGAAGTTTTCCTAAGGTCAGCGCGTTCAACTTTACCAATGCATGTCGGTCGTTTTCTTACTTTTATTTTGTCACATGAACCATACGAGCGATACACTTTGTTTCTAGTTGTCGTTTGAAAAATTACAAATATCTGTGAACTGATTATCGATACAAACCGACAAGACAAGCGCTATCGCGCCGCGTGACTCTTCTCGACAAGATTTCTTCGATCACCCCTGGGGCTCAAACGATTAGACGAACAGTGGGTAGAAGCAAGTGTTTTCGTTTAATTCTCAGGCTGTTCTTCATATTGCAACGCGGCCGATGATAACGGACAACCGATCTATCGAACCTAACCCGAACCAACTTCTTCGCACGCGCAACCCCTTTTCCATTTTCCTTTCTTTTCCCTTTTTGTTCCCCTGTTGTCCGATGCCGCTGGATAGAACACTCGAAACTAATACGAACGAATTTTTCTATTTAACGAAAAAGAAAAGAAAAACCAGAAAATGTAACACGTTCAAAAATACTCGCAACAATACTAATTAGACAATAGTCGTTCGTACGCCGGCATGATACGAAATGATGATTCGCATTTCTTTGTGCTGGGTGAACATTAAAGTTTCACGGAAGTTTCATCGACGGGTAATTATTTCTTCTTTTATATATATATATATATATATAATATATACTCGCGGACACAGACTCGCTTTCTTTCGCTCCCTCGCATCCTTGCTGCCACTCTTACATCTGTCATCAAGTTTTACAGTAAAAATAACACTTCGTAAAGTTATAAATACCGTTACAAACTATGGCTTGTCAGTTATGTATTAGTACGATAGGTATACATATATTTTGTGTACGCACACGGGCCCATACATTGATATTACACGAGAGTACATTTAATGAGGGTGTGGGCTCGTCAGCATGTACGGAGTAACCGTGTTGCAATGTCCGGAATTTCTATCCTCATCGTTTCAACCGCCGCACGCAGCGTTGAACACTATCAGATGGAGCATCATCGAGTGGACATAGAAGAGAAGAGAAAAAACAAACAAAAAATAATTCAAATTATCCATGCTGCTGGATAAAACGCTTCCGAGAGGACACGACGTATTTATGTAGGTCTTCGAGGAGGGGTCGCGAGATAATAAAAGGCGTATATAAAAAAAAAAACAAAGGAATAAGAAAGTCGAAAAGAAATCAGTGGAGCCGTTGGTTGGTTCGTCTTTCGTCTGAGAAACGTTTCGCGCGCGTTTCTCTTCCCCGTTTCCTCCGATTTGCAATCAAGAAACGCGTTCGTTTGTTCGTAGCGAGTGAACGAGAAGAAAGAGCGAACGTGATCTATTTTTATTAGAAAAGTATCCGGAAACAGGACGATAATAAGGATAGTAAGACCGGATGTGCCCCAATATATTTACGTCGTCTTACATAAACCATCGGAATGTGGCTTACTCGTATCCTTATTTTACTCGCGGTTTAATTTGACGTTAAACTCTCGTTATCTGTTATAAAAGTAGACGTTACACAGACCAGTAATCCGCACTTAATTCAGGGATACAAGGGAGGGTGTGCCGCGTACGTACGCGAGTGAACGCACTGTTACGAAGAAAAGGTGCGCATCGGCGGCGCATCGGGTTAAAGATGAATCTTTATATTTTCTTTCTTTTTTTAGTGATACGTATATATCAATTCATCAGTTCGTGTATTTATAGTGGAATGCACGTGTACGCACGTGCGAGGTATAGCCGCAATGCGCGTACTTCCGAGGCGGTTCGCACACGCGTACAAACACCCCTGTTGCACCCTGAACGCAGCGCGAGGCCGAGGGGGAGAAAAAAAAGTGACGAAAGGGATAACGCAGAAGTTTGAAGTCCAAAAGAAAAAGAAACGACAGGAGACTTACCATATACAGGGTGTCCAAAGTAGTAAAGGATACGCGAGACAAGAAATTCGCACATCGCACCTTGGTTCAGGAGACTTTTACCCTAAGAAGTTCCGGTGATAACTGCTGGATCGTTTGGATGCACCGATTCAAAATTTGTACACGTTACCGTTATACAATACCCTCGGGACATGAAAGCATTTTACCCGAAAAAACGAGACGCGGAACTTGACGTTACCAAGTCGAATAAATAAGCAACATATTATACCTCTGTATGTTTAATAACGTTTACACCGACGTACTTTGATTGTTGTAAAGTTGGAGCCTAACACGCTACAGTCAAAAGTGTACGTGTAAAACGAATTTCCAACGTGGCACATTTCCTCTTTGCGTACGTTTATAGGATTTACATGTAGTCGCTAGCTACAATGACGATATATGTGCCTAAGTACACGAATTAAAGTAGTTCAATGGAAATCAGTAAAAACGATATCAGTGAGGAATCTCGATTCATAGGAAACGCACATAAAAACATGAATCCGTGGACGGTCACCCTGTACATATTTGATACATAGTTATATAATTAAAACGCTCTTCGAAATACTGTAAAATCTCACAAAATACTCTTCTTGTAAAAAGGTGCGGCTGAGACTCCTACGGGTCGGGCCAATGCGATTAAAAGTCGAGATTCAGAAAGTTGGAAAGAAAAAAAGATTAATTTACCAATAAACACGGAGATCGTACAATTGAAACCGTTTCAAGGGGCGAGGAAAATAGTAGAGATTCGAAAAATGAGTAAAGAAACGTTCAACGATCGGATAAATTACCTAAGTCTTAGGAAACGTTCTTAATACTAAATCTGAACGAGATAGGTAATAACGCGACGAGTGTGCCGGACGAAAGAGCCGTTACACGATCGCCGTCATGTTACTTTGTAACATCGGCCCACGTTAAAGCATTCTCACGCTCTCGCTCTTATCTGCACTTGCTTCCTTTTTTTCTCTCGTTTTACATCCACACGCACGCTCTCGCTCTCTCTCTCTCTCACACACACACACACACGCATATGCACTTTCTCTCCCTCCCTCTCTCTCTTATCAACGAATTGATGCGTAATAAGAATAAAATTAACGAGGTAATAGTTAAAATTGCACATGTTTTTTCTAGCAACAAATATTATTTTGCCCCCCAAATTGCAACGTTCAGCACACTCTCGACGAAACCTAAAAAAAGGAGTCGAGTGATCGAAATGCCCGAGATATCTCTCTTTTTTCCTTTCTCTCTATCGAAACGATCGTTAGAGTAGAATGATGCGCAAGGGCATAATTTGCTTGTACACCAATGACATAGTAAGCGATTCTGTGCAAAAAGAGAACTACGATAATTCTCTCCGTTGCGAGACACACTCTCCTTTTAGGTAACCCCCAACCGCTGCGTATCAACTTTTCTCCTTGAACTCTTCCGTCGAAGAAGAACGATCGACTCGCAGTGATCGATCATCGTGTGTATGCGCACCCGCGGATTCCTCGACGCGCGTTACCTTCTGAATAATTAAACGGCTTCAGATACGCGAAGAAGAGTTCCACGCAGCGATATGCTGCGTCACCACATCGCCGTACATCGCGATACTAGATTCAGATCGCCCACGGTACGACTGACTTGACCCGCGTTAGCACAAGATGGAGCACTACCATAATTTTTATACGAATAGATGACAGGACATGTCGGCAGGAACGAAGTCACAAGAGCTCGTACTGGCGCAAGTGCATCCGTTGAATGATGTCCCGGCAATCGTTAAACACTCTCTTGATGTTCTCCGTATCGACGGCGCATGTAAAGTGCGGATAACAATAGTGCTTGCCGTCGCCGCTCGCTGTGCTTATACGCTGCAAACAATTCGATCAAAAATGTAATAAGTTCTTGTAATAAAATTGAACGGAGGGCCTCGCGTTAATGCGTATAGGGCAGGACTGGCTAACGTCTTTCGGTCGCGAGTCACGTTTGGCTCGTGAGCCGCAGGTTCGTCAGCCCTGGTATAGGGGATACTTACAAGAAATTCGTCTCTAATGAAGTACTTGGCCCTCATAACGTCAGGAGGCTCCGAAGGATCTGCCACTACCCCAGGTTCTACCGGTGTCTGATATCGCGCAAACTCTGGAAAATAGTCCTCTAATTTGTGCTTCCCTGCCTTTACTTTTTCCGCCAATAAATCCTGTTTGTTTAAAAATAAGATTACGGAAATTGTGCGGAGCCACCTAGAAGGAAAGAACGAATACACCATGTATACAGAATGTCGGTCTCGTTCGAGAATATCGTGAACGGTAGCGCCAGTGGAATCGAGTCATACCGATTGTTCCAAATGCTTTTGAACAGGTCCAAACTTTCTCTGAGTCTCAACTTCGTCGGATCCTCCCTGAGCACCATGTTATAACTACTGCACGCTGTTACGAATATGATTGCCGTTACATCGTTGAAGCACTGTATCCACTTTCTCCTCTCGTCCCGTTGACCACCAACGTCGAACATGCTGCAAAACAAAAACGAATCGTTGCTGCTGCCTTGTGACGTTTCAGGATGGGAACAGAGGTGTACACGAGAAAGATCGCGTCGACACCGTGTATTTTATGTAACACCGACGACGACGACGACGACGGGTAGTAGAAAGGGTTATCGAAATTAGAGTTGATCGGCAAATTTAACTCTGACGGGATAAAATTCCACGAGGGGGGCACCGATAAAAGACCGGCTGTTCCGTCGCTGGTAAAGTTAACTGCGAAACACAGGATCCGAGCGAGGGGGGCGAGCGGGGATCAAGGCAAAAAGGGGAAATATTATAAAGTTGCGGAGGCGTTAACGCGGCTAACGGATTTCGCTGCGCGTATAGCACGTATAAGTCTATAGCTGTAATATACACGCCGGGATGAGATGCGCGTCGCTGCTTCGCGTTATATTTACCGTCGGCCGATGTTACTGTAATACGTCGTCTATATATAGTTAGACGACACTGGAGTAAAGCGAGCAGCTATCTGGTGAGGACTTACTGAAAGTTTACTTTGTCGACTTGAAACCGTGTTTCGAAGATACCGGACGTGAGGACTCGACACCTGAGGATGTCCTGAAACAGATTATCGACCAGATTCAGTTTCGTTTTGAACGTTGCTCGCGCCACCAATCGCGACGGGCTCGCGGTTAAGAAATTCACGTGGACGATGATTACCTGTTCCGTGGGGGTGTAATCCGGTTGCTTAACAATGGCTACCTTATCTAGGAAACTGGAACAAAAAAACAGAAGAAACGATTACACGTCCCGCGGTATCGTGGACGGACGAAAATATCGATCTTTCACGAATGGCGATCCCTCCGATTCGACAACGCCGTTAACAAGCTACGCTTCGATCGGCATCATGCGCGGCTACCTCCCCGATCGATGCTGGCCATCCGCGATAACGATCGCCGCCAATTAACCGCATCGTTATCGCAAGAGTCGCGTCGCGCGCTCGTTTCAACTACGTCCGGAGCTGTCAAATAATTTTTGAAGCCTGCTGAAAACAGGAAACCCGACCCGATATATCCGCTCGAAGACTCAACGCGGCTCGCGATCCATCCTGTCGTTGTTACGAGCCCGAAGCAACCGCTAAACTTCGAAACACCATCGAGACCGAACACGTTCTGTCTCGAAACGAAGAAGAGGAAGATGCATCCGCGGATGCGTCGTTGAAACAATAGAAACGAACGCGGAATTATTGTTATTTGCTGAATCTTTGGTCCAGACGGAGGCTGCAGCATCTCGAGACGGATCTCGGCGTTGTTATCGAAAGCGCGCGATAACACGCAGGACGAGTAACGGAAGTGAGCGCTGAGAAAGGGTTGGACGGCGAGGGAGCACCGAAAGGAGAGCGTTCTCTTCTTTTCTCGTCCGCTCGCACCCTCTCCCCCTCCGTTCCTCCTCCATCATCCTCGCTGTACGCTCTCCTGCCTCTCCTTCTCCTCTCCGCCTCGCTCCCTCGTTCATCCATTCCCTGTCGCCGTTCCTCTCGAAAGACCCTCCCCGGCCGGTGTCTAGGGTGGATAGAGCACACGAAGAGGGAAAATCGATCCTCGCCGGTGTCCTATCCTAACCCCAACTCTCGCCCTCTCGGCCTCGCCGGGTATGCCTCTCCGGCACCCAGTTTCCAATCCGGGTCATGGGTCACTGCCACCGTTGCTCGCCATCAATCGTACGTGCAGACTTAGTTGCACGTATGCACGTACACCGGTTGGCCCTGTACAGGTAGGGCGGTGTGTGCGTGTATGTGCCGAGCGGGAGCATACACAGGGGTGGGTCTTCGCTTTGACACCACCATGCACAACCTTCCACAGTCGGTTGACGGTGATAATATATTTACCGACAGACACCGGCACCGCTCACCGGCCCGGATATTAAATAGCCGCGGAGGCAGCGACAGTTTTTCACATCGGGAATATTTCGGAACGCGGAACGTTTCTTCCTGCTATGTTCCTTTCCTACGCCGAATTCCAAGGAACTTCGAAATTATCCATCTACTAGTCGTTGCCCGTGCAGTACTTAGATATGAGTTTTTGAGAAAATCGCCAATTTTGCAAGCCCTTGATAACCTTAATTTCAACCAGAAAATTAGATACTTACTAATTTTTATAGCGCTTGCTTCAAAATCGACAGATTTTGAAACAACGTTTCAACCCCTATTTAACCCCCTTACGGATGAAATATCACAAAATCGTTCCTTAGTGGGTGCCTACGTCGTAAAAAGAACCCATTTTCCAAATTTCATGTTTCCAGTTTCAGTAATTTAAGTTTTGCGATGATGAATCGGTCAGTCAGTCAGAATATGTCTCTTTACACGTATAGATAATTGCCTATCACCTGGTTCCAGGATACGTCGCGATCGATAATTCGGAACGATTCGAAGAGGATATCGAGGAGGTGTAAAGAAACGAAGTACGAGACAAAGGTGATTAAAGCCCGACGTTCACCGCTGTAAGTAACCCGAAATTGGCTCCTCGAGGAGCCTACTCGAGGAGCCAGAGATCGCGAAAATTGGTTTTCGACGAAACGGTTTCGCAGGAGGGCTAACAGAACCCGGGGGGGAATCGGAAGGCTACGTGGCTGGTGTGTAGGCTCGTGAGAAAGGTAGGTCATGAAATTGGCGCGCTCGCACAGAAATGAGGTTATCGACCTCTGGAGAATTGAAAGAGGAAGGAGGTCGTGACCCACACAGGCTACAGCGGAACGATTTTCTGGTTATCGCCGCGATGTAACACCACCGACCTTGAGGTTAGCTCCAGCAGAATGTTATTTCGAACGATACGACACGCGCGACACTTATCACGGACCGGATCGTCCAACCGTGGTTCATTTCTGTTGCGAAATCGTTCGGGAAAAAAGACACGATAGCGTGAAACGTTGAAAAAAGACGTTAGTAGGATTATGTTATGAGCTTCTTCTGATGCGAAGTTCGAAGAGGAGATCGTCGCGTGTAAGCGACGCTGCATAAAATCGTGAAAAGTGTCGTTGAACACGTTCGAGAAGACAAATGTTCGCGGATTTTGAACGAGGTCAGAGTGACTGCAAAACAATGCTCGTAGGAGCTCGTTGCATAAGTAACGAATTGAAGTAGACCAAATCGAAACCGCGCTCAGGATCCCCGTTACGTACTCCTTGCGCGTTCGATTTCGACGCACTTCGTCCCTCGTTCCGAACGATCGTTCGCTCGAACACGGCGAATATTTGAGAAACTGTGACGACCTTCCTGCCCTCGCCACTAGCAGGAATCTACCGACTACGTTTTCGCAAGGGCTCACAGCCACAGAACCTTGCGTTTCCGGTTATTCTAACTCCGACGCGAGCAACTTGATCCACGCGAAAGAGGGTGTTTCGCAGGCGTAGAGAATGAAATGTTCGAAGGAACGACGAAGACTTCTCGAAAAGGGATGATATATAGCGCATCGATCTTGCCTCAGTTTATATTTAGACACCGGTATCGAAAGTTACTAACGAGGATGAAAAATGGTGTGATGCCACGGACGACGAAGGAGAGGAATAAGATTGTTATCGACCTAAACATTCACGAACTACGTGTAGCAGCATCAGTGATCCTGCTACATACATCGATGTCTATATATAGAGACGCGTGTTTCCTTTTTTAAGGTGTGCGGAGGTAATTCCATCGTGCAATTGACACGTTACTCGATTCTCCCAAGCGTACACCGCTTGTTTCTTGTTTCCCCTAAAATTCAGTTTTCCAACACGATCCGACGAAGGGCTCGAAGGGAATACCCGCTTCGCGAGAAATCCGATGATCGTTCGAAACTAGCAAACGATTCTGGCTGAACCAACAATCAATAATCGGTCGTTGTTGCATAGCACAATCCTTTATTCTCGTTGGACAAATATTTATTCATCGTGCATCGGCTCAAATTAGGAGAATATTTTAGGAAACCCGCTGTCGATCCGTATTCCTTTCATCCACGATAAGTGTTCCGGAGTTTCGTTCGTCTCGCTTAACGCTTAGCCAATCGAACGGACAGATCTCCCAACAAATCTAACATCACTTTTTATTATCAACATACTAACCCATATTTCCTTTGACACTAGTATTTACGGACATTTTTTGTATACTTATTTCTAATATATATATATATTAAGGAATAGGTATACACCCAAAAAAATTTGAAATTGCAGAACTGAGAGGGAAATAGGTTGGGGTATATTTGTATCGCTCCATCGATAAAACTCAGCAAAAATTGCTAGGAATAATAGGAATTATTTTTGCAAATTTTACTCGTGAAATCCAAAACCCGTCGAATTGACGGGTCCCATAAACCTAGTGTTAAAATGAAATCTTGGCACCCACGGCAAGACGCTTTAAATTTGCCCGGCGGTGAATGGGTTAACTCCCAACCTGTTCCTTGGTTCGCGCGCGACTCGGAGTCGTCTTCCTTGATCGCGTATCAAAAACGGGGCGGCCGCGTTCAGCAAATGTCCAAAATTACAACAATCTAGCGTCTCCGTGGTCCACGCGAATACCTCTCTCCGTTATATCTCGAGCAGCGCTACCTAAAAATACGACGTACTATTTTTATCGAGAGGTTTTCCCTCCTCTCTGTCTCGATACATGGGAGGACGAGCGAGAGGATCGAGGAAATAAAAGAAAGAAAGAAAGAAAGAAGCCGAACGATTCACGCGAACGTCGGCAGACGAGATGCAGTAACCGGAGTGGTAACCGGGTCTAACGTATTTTTAACCGAAACGAAAACTATCGCCGTGATCTTGATGCGATCTCTCGCCGTGAAACGAAAAACACACACTGGCTGTTGAACGTCGATCTCGAACGTGTATATACACTCTCGTTTCGCGTCCCTCGGGGGCATCAAACGAATAATAAACGTTCTAGCATCTCTCTTTCGCTCTCCTTTCTTTCTCTCTCTCTCCTGGATGCTGCCATTGACAGTGTAACGACGGCAGCAACGAAGTCACGGCATCGACACGGGGAGAGAGGCCTCGCAAGGTTGTGCGGTAGCCAAATATAAAACGAGTTCCGTCTAATTAAAGTGTTTGACGAATTGATAGCCGGCGAGCGAAGTCCCATCGCGTTTCTGGTTTGTTAGCATAGCGGATAAGTTCCGAGCGTTTACACTCGAGATTCACGCCCGTTTGCCCACGATCCAGTGCAACAACCTGTGCCTCGCCTATGTAATTTTCAAAGGGATAACCACGGTTTAAAGCGACCCGGCCGCTAAACCGGGGACGGTCCGCAGCTGGGACCAGTTTTTCGTACATTTATATAAATTTATCGGGTCGACAGGGACGTACTTAGGCGGGGCAGACGGAGGCTCTCGAAAATAATACACCCGTTCGCGAATGCCCTGGCGCCAACGATTTTCGTGCTCCTCTGTTTACAGCTTCACCCGATTGCCCAGCCGTCGAAGCGTCATTAACCGTTCGCTCGATAAACGTTATTCAATCCGTGAAACACGCCTACGACGAGTAGGCCGAATTTTAAGGCCGACTTTATTACTAATGCAGGAGGACGCATCGTTCTAAATACATCATAAGAATGCAAAAGGAGACTGCGAAGTACTTCAATGCTTATAACTGAAAATTTGTAGCTTCTAGCAATCTGATTGCCTGTGGCAATCCGATAAAACTATCCGAGGATAAATTGTAAAAGTTTAAGTCAGCAAGCGGATTGACTAGATTACAAATTCTGTTAAACGGATTGGTAGAATCAAAATTTGAAGTCAAACGTGTCGGTTTGAAAAGTTCACCCGACACGGGACGGGAACGGACAATCGAAGAAGACGCGAAGACACCGATTTCAAACGTGTGTACACCTGAAAAAGCTAGCGCATCGGCGAACAGCGTGAAAAAAGTTGCAAGCCGATTCAACGAGAACCCCTGGCCGAACGAGTGGTCCCTATTAAAGCGATTACCTCGTTAAGGCATTGTCTTCATTGGCATTAAATCGGTGTTACAGGCCCATGAATATACACGGATACACCGTATGTATCGCGGTCATGAGAACGCTTCCGAAATTTATCCAACCGCGTTGCAAACTGTTCGCGACCAGTCAGACACGACGACGAACCGCGCTCGTATGCGTGCACAAATGTGCTAAAATCATTTATCGATAAAATCCGCAATCGTTTAGTTGCCAACCCAATACATCACGATATCAGAGCCCCCAAGTCGGATTGGAATAGCTCCGCTTCGCGTCTCGAGCGCGCACCAGCCGTCTAAACCCAACGAATTCGGGCAACGACTTCGCCCGTTTGTTTTCTCAAACGACACACCGTCGCCTGCGAACTGTATCACAAGTGGATCGCTACTCGCGCGCATTCGCGGTTACGCACTCGCTAACGATCGTTAAGATCACTTACTATTTGGCGCAGTCGATTAGCTGGTACTCGTTACTCCTCTCGAAACTCTGCTGAACACCCCGGTCCTTCCAGAGGGTCTCCACGATCTCGTAGAACTCCTGAAAGCACCAATCCCAGTTTACGGTTAGAGGGTGTTTGTGTTCGTTGCGGAGGGCGAGGCGGAAAGCGGTGGGAAACACCGTTCGAAAATAAATTAACGATCGGTCCGCGTCGCGCATCCGTGGGTGATTTGCAAATAAGTTGACGGTTTGGCGACGCGCATCCACCGCGTCTCATTAATTATCTGAAAAATGCGCGGCTCTGACGAAACGGAAAATTTGGCTCGAACCCGGCCAGCCGCTATCGTGACAACAGAATGGTCCCGGCGTCACGGTTTGGACCGGCACCGACGACAGGGAGGGAGACGTTCTCGCGTGTAATTTATACATGTACACGAGCCGCTACCAGCCCACGGAGCGCGTCCCGTTATCAAAGAAAATATTTTCATTTTTAACTCCGCCCCTTGTTTTACCCGCGCCGCATTATCCGCCCGTATGAAAATAGGATATCGACCAGGTACGTCGAGCCAAGATAAATATTCGAATAAAATTTATCGACAGATAGATGAAAAAAGAAAGAGAGAGAGAGAGAGAGAGTTGGAGAGAGATCGAGTGCGAGAGAGTGACGAATAGTAGAACGGCGAACAAGGAGGAACGATTGCGGTGACTCTGTTATAATCTAATTTCCAAATAGTCGATGGACACCGGGGTGGAGCGTGTTAACTTGGTAGGAAAATTGACCAAGTGCACGCTTGTTGCTCCCGTCAAAGCGAGAGAACCGCCCAGCTGAGAGCCCTCGCAGAACTTCCGTGTACCGGTGGATTTTTGTTTTTCAAGAGGCTAGTTTCCGAGCGCTTCCGATCTCAAAGCGAACTCTGATCCAACTTTCTCAACTTTGAAGTCGCTACGCAAACTCTCCGAGGCACTCGGTTTTTCCGTCCTCCCTGCAGCAGCAGCTTCCACCGGGACGAAATAAATAAACATGCAGACACGGCAGCGCAAACGTAAATCGAATCTCGAATCACGGTTGCCGTAAAAGAAAAAGAAAACGAGAGGCACGGGAAGAGGTGTGCAAAAGTTGAGCGAGGACAATATTAGACCGTCTCGTTAGCGATTCTCGCGTTTCTGGTGTATCGCGGATGTAGAGGCGGTTAACCGGGCCGGTCGAGTTGACAGAGAGCCACACACGGTCGAATTCGGTGATAGAATTCGCCCCGAAATAAACTTCCGTATCCTCGACGGACGACGCCCAGATATGCAAAAAGCGAGAACGACGGCTGACAAATTGGACGCGGCCGCTCGAACGTCCCGGCGCGGCGGAACGAAATAAAAGGTGCCCGCGAACACGCGTTTCGTCCGCGCGCACAGCGTGGAAATTCACATTTAATCCTTTGCACTCGTGTTTTACGTCCAATCCAAAGTATTTCTATGAAACTGATCGCCTGGACGCGTAGGTCCGGAACTGGAAGCGACTTCCAGCGTCCGACGAGAACGAGTTTCGTTCGATCGATTCGGGTGCATCGTTCTCGAGGGTGACGGGAGTCGCGCGGAACAGGAACGCGACAATTAGCGGCTGCACGATCGGAACTCGGCGAGTAAAAGCGAACGCGTAATCGGCAACTGCCAGTGAATGACGCAAAACACGCGGATTATTTTGTCGCGACGACTTTATTTCGAGACGCGCCGCGTCTCGTTTCACCGGTTCGAAGCGTTCGCGGCTCTCGGAGCTCTCTCGAAATCTTCGGCCCGATCTTCTTGGCAGCGCGAAAAATCATTACTCTTCGGGATACGACAGAGGTTTCTGTAATAACCGTCCGCGGGCTCGGTCGGCTAGTTGAGAGGAAAACGTCGATGCCACTTCGATCCGGAAAATCCTTTTTATCGCACCCTCGAATTAACGCTTAGCCAACCGAATGGGGAGATAAAGAATGGGAGATCTCCCCATTCGGTTGGTTAAGCGTTAACACCGCTTCAAGATGAAGCGCGTTTTCCCGTTTCCTCTCCATCCACTGCGTTCGCGTACATGCAAACAGATTGGAAAGCTACACGGAGGACATTGATCGTGATAGGATCGAGGTTCCGCCTCGAGGATTTCGTTTCAGGATTCCCCTGTTTGCTTTTTGGAAAAGCTGATCGACTCACCGGGGGAATCTCGTTGATAATTTCCCCGTGACAACGAGACCAAGTTACGCAAGGCGAGCTCGATAAAATCGGAGAAAGCGCGGGGAAAGGCGGGAGGGGAGGGAACGTAACCGACAACGAATCGTCGACGAATTTTTAAGGGGCGAATCGCGCCCAGCGACTTCAACGCACGTTTCAAAGAGGCGCGGCAGAATTGCTGGCCTGAATACAAAATGACTAAATGGGTTAAATAACGTGTATCGCGCTCGCTCGTGTCGTAATATTTTAATGGTACACCCCCCCCCCCGTGTTTTTCCCTAACTAGTTTCATTGTACGATTCATCGTACGCTGCTTATGAAATTACGCCAGATCCATACCAGAAACGCGAACTGTCGCGCACAGATCTACCTGGATCACCCTGTGTTAACTGGGAGAGACGAGTTAACTCGTCTCGTGAGAGGGGCTACGATATTTCGGACGTAATCATTTATTCCCTTAGAGGATTACTTTCGCTGCTTAAACCGTTGTTACGTGTTCGTGCCAGAAAAATGTTGCGCAACGTATGCGTTCTCGAGTCCGTAACACCTGTAAATTAATTCTACGCTCGCGTCGAACTTGTAGTCGCTAGCGCGCGAACAAGATGACGCCGGGTCTAAAAGATGACCCGGCTTAACAGGTTAACCCTTTCGCTACTAGGGGCGACTATAGTCACCATCCACAAAATGCCGCGTCCTGTACATGCAATTACGCGGTTCTTAAACCGTAATTAAAAGTGTGCACGTTAAGACGTTATAAATACCCTGTTTTGAGAAAAGTTTTTTTTTTCTTCGAAAACACCGTGAAAGCAGCTCGTGAGCCATGTAGTTTTGTCAGGGTGACCCGTTCAACGGGAATACCGCGGCGGAGAAATTACCCGTAGCGAAAGGGTTAATCGGCAGACGTTCCACTCTGATCGCCTCGAGATAACGCCAAGTTTGGTTAAAATTGTCACGGTAATAAGATTCAATTCCCTCGCTTCCCACGATGTTACGTGGAACCATGTGCATCTGCCACGATGAAAACGATCAGCCTGCGTAGGTTTCGTAAAACGTAACCGAGGAATTAACCCGCTCGGCGCGACATCGATAAACGTAGATACCGAGGGAAACTCTTGAATTGCGGGAAACGTCCTGATGATCGGATATATTAACGCTAGATTTGCGGAACCCGTCGATTTGATGGTTTTTTTTTAACAAAATGGTATATATGCAATGCCTTCGAATGTTTAGTTCGTCGGAACAGCAAATTCGTTCAGATGCGAATCCATCGTAATCGTTGCCTAAGACAAAATTTACGCGCTGAACGCGTTGATCCAGGCGACGATCGAGTCGATCTCGAAGAGCACTCGAATTTCCATCGGTCGAGCCGGTCGCCGTGCAATATATTACGAGGGATCATCAACTGGAGCACTTTCACCGTGACAGGCTCGAACGTAATCGAACTCGGACGATGGTGATTCGTTCGATCGACGGAGGATCGAAGCGAGCGGATTTCCATCGGACCAGTTCCCGTGCGCGACAATACGATTGAGCAGAACGAGTACGCGTACGCGTATATGTATGTATGTATGTACAGTAGCGGACAAAAGTTTAAGACCAAAGGGTCGGAGAAAAAAGATTAATCAATTAATACGAAATAGCACGATAAATAAAATTCGTATTCCATGCTAATTAATCCCTTGACTTACAAATAAAACGGAATTTGATACTTCCGAAAAATACTATTTAATTTGGTTCAACTGAACAGTTATATGCAAACTTAAAAACGGAACATTTTACTTAATCAGGTTAATACATGAAGTAACATTGTAAAATAATAAATTAGTAGTTCTGTAAAGTATGAAACATTTCGAAACATTTTGGAATACGCAGACAGTTCTTGACGTTTCGGAGACGTCAATGTCTACAATGGCACGTGAAATGAATGACGTCTCTCAGACACGTCATTGTATGTCAAGGGGTTAATAAATAGTATTGTACCATAATGACGATACAAATAAGTATACGAACAACATTTGCATACCATAAAACTATGTTTTGCACTGTCCTGTCGCGTTAAACTTTTGTCCGCTACTGTATGTATGTACGAGAGGCAAGGAATGGCGCAGCACATCATAGCCAGAGCACACTGCACAGCGTACCAACATGTGCGATGGCTGTGTAAACATTGTAAACACCGATCATAACCACGTACAGTGGCTCTCACACACGAAGAAATTCTACCGTGGTGCGTCGCGCGCGCGAACTCGGGCGAAATTTCGCGACACCATACAAGAGCGTCGCACCTGTCGCGGAAAAGAAAAAAGAAAACGAGGATGATCCATGGGAACTGGTTCACGGGCATACGCGTAGCTTAACCCTTTGACTGCTATGGGTCTGACGAAATGCGTTGGATTATGGATGCGTTTGTCAATTTTTCCTCGCTCCTATTTAGAGCAACACAATTGCTAATAGAACGTTGTCTACGCGGAGGACTTCGACCATGAATATTTAGCGCGTAAAGGGTTAAGCTTGCCGTGCAAATGCGTTTGCCTGGCTCAGCGACGAAAGAGAAAGAAGAAAGAGCCGTTAGCTAACGTTTAGTTTCGATCGTGAGCACTTGAACGACCCGATCGGGTCGAGCTTAATCTTGTAACGAAACTTATCGTTACTTCTTCCCTTTTACCCATAATCTCCAATAGTAAGAATAGGTACGCGTGAAGTACCGGTGCGTTTAGCGTTAAGCGAAAAGGGGAGCGCGAACCGCGAGCGCATTTCTCGTCGTATTACCCACGCTAAGAAGGCACACGCGCAACAAACTGTGGCTGTGACTGTGACTCACCGGGGGATAATCGAAGTCCGGCGAGGACGAGACGTCCAGGATATAGTCGACTTTGCTCTGATTCGCCGGATCCTCCAAAGCAACGGGTGGCGTTAGCGTGCTCATCGCGCTGGTTATCGTCTGGAAAAGAACAGGCCGAATGAGAAAAGCCACGCTCTTCGGTTCCTCGTGCACGCTGGCGCATAAGTGCACCGAGCGTTGTTACAGTAGCGGACAAAAGTTTAAGACGAGAGGACAATGTCAAATATAATTTTATAGTTCGCAAATATTGTTTTTCTGTTCATTTTTATTGTCATTATGGTAAAACACCATGTATTGATTAGGATAGACTATAAACTTTATTTATGCTGTAATTTCTTATCAATTAATTAATTCATTTTTTTTTTTTACCCTTTCGTCTTAAACCTTTGTCCGCTACTGTACGTACACACGCGTGTCCCGCGATTATCCCAACGACTCTGCCTAATCGCGAGCGGAAGAAAAAAAGTCCGTTCCTCGGTGCAGCCGGGACGACGCGTGTACGCGTGCGGAAAAATGCTCGAATTTTCCGTCGCAGCCGGTATCCGCTTTCCTCTCCGCGGAGCGAGCAATTAAATCGCTCGTAATCCTTAAACGCCGCGGAGCGCGGTCTTGTCTATTGCGTTCGCCCGACATACGGAAGCGATTGCAAGGCTGCAGACGATACGCGTATCTAAACACGGCCTCGAACGGCAAATTGATGACAACGCGTTGCTCTCCGCGCGGCGTTAAACCGTCGCGAATTTACGGGCGTATCGCGTGACGTTAACCCTTTGCACTTCGAATTATTTTTCAATTTTGTTACCAACCCTGGTATTTTAAGCGCTTTGTTTGAAATTTACTTCAAAACACAATTCCTTGAGCGGTACTTATTTTTTGTATCAATTATATTAAACGTAGCTCTCAAGCTTTGTTGTAACTTATATTTCGTTGACCCTTTGGTCTTAAACTTTTGTCCGCTACTGTATTTAAAACGGCACCTTAAAGATGTCGGGTGTGACTCGACGTAGGAGTTACCGTGACAAAAACTGACGTCGAGTCACACTCGACGAAAGAGTGCAAAGGGTTAACGACGGGACGTCGAGCCTCAAGATAGACGGACGAGAGAGCGCGTCGCACGCTCGTCGCGTGCACGATTTCGATGAAAATCGACGAACGAGACCGGCTTCGATCTCCATGATGTCGACGACTTTCGATTTCGTTTACGATCCGTAACAATGGCCGCCACGAGACGGACGCGCGTAGATCTGCGGCAATAAATGGCAGGGTTTCCGGGGTATCTCGCGTTTTGTGGACATTACTCCGAAAGGAAGCGCGTTAGATCGTTGTTAATGACGTTTTAACCCTTTGACTGCTAAATACTCCCGGTCGAAGTGTTCCACGTGGATGACATTGTATTAGCAATTAGCGAGGAAAAATTAACAAATGCATATGCTGGTCCACAACCCACGCGTGTAACTTTTGCCAGAGACGCATATAACAGTCAAAGGGTTAATCTACGACGGTATTCGGATATAAATGTTACGTTTTGAATTCGTAAGTGCACGGTAACTTTTGTTCACGTGCGACCGGCGTCCAGAGTCGAGCGGACGTTTCGATAAAGCTCTATACGTCTCAGTTATTCGAGCGAATTCGTTTCGCAGAAATAATGCACAGCACAACGGATAAGCTACCACCCTCTATCTTTCGCTTCGCGATTGTCCCGAATAACGATCTCTTCTCGTTGATCGCGCGATCCGCCCGGCGGAACGGAAACATACACCGGGCATCGGGGAGGGAAAACGTCCCGGAAGAGAGTCGTGTAAATAAATGTCCGAAAGTAGGGTTCTTACCAGAATCGCGTCTCTGATGTTCTTCTTGATGTCCTCGATTTTTTGCCGTTTCTCCCTGCACAGAAAAGGTGAGAAACAATCGGTGTACCTGGTCCTTCGATCTCGATACACCCGGTGTGTGTACGTACGCAAGTAGATCGTCGAGTACCCTCAATCCGTTAACCGGAGCGCGCCTCGATTCGCTCGACCAATATTTATTTATTTTATTTATACGGGATCAACCGATCAGAGAATTACGAGGAAATTATTACAGTGAGGTATGAAGATATGATAATGGTAACAGAGAAAAGTAAAAATATACAAATGGAGGAGAAGTGTATAAAGAGAAGAAAATTTTACAGGGAAGAGCGGTGTAGTAGCTGTTTTATAGAGTGAAGAGATTGGTCTAGGATAGAAATAGATCTAGGGTAGGATAGGCGTTGTTAACGTTAACGATCATTCTATTGATATCTGAGTGGTATGCAAAAACGATTTTATCTGGCTGGATACAAAGAAAGTTGTGTCGTCTTAAATGAAAAGCTGGAATACTAATTGTGAATTTTTCTAAGATTCCAGAGGAATTTATAAGATTTACAAGAATTATCATCGAATAACAAACCGATACCATAATAACGTCGTTACGTTTTAACGGGACCTCTTCCACGCAACAGGCAACAGACTCTGCCGGCCAGGTAACGAATCTACTCGGAAAAGTCGACGCACGGAAACGCGTTAATAGGTTAACGCACAGAGACGAGAGGAAGAAAACAACCCACTCGATGATGTTTACAAGCGAGTATCGGAGTAACTTTGGCATCGAACGACAAATACAGTTCGCCGCGCGTCTTCGTTATTAGCATAGTTCCCGAGCCGCCCGGTAATTTTAGAGTCGCACACGGCATCGCGCCAGTTTCGCTGAAACGATTTCCTCGATTTTGGAGGCGCACACTGGAGCGCTTCGCGAATCTAACCGCGTGGCGATCGATGCTGACGGTAAGCAAAGGCAGCGGAAGATTTCCGTGCGATAGGCCCGTTCTGTCTCGTTTCGTACGGTGATACCTGTGCCAGGCTCCTGTCGTCACTCGTCGAGCCACAATTCGGCAGCTTAAGACCCCCCGCCCGCCTAGCGTGCACGCACACGCATTTACCGTCGTTGCGTACATTTCGCAGAGTGACGACAGTCCGCGATCTAATACAGGTTCGCATTTTTATCACGCGTTTTTATTCCGTCTAGGTTTCCTCTCTCCGGACAAAACGCTGTTCGCTTTTCATAAAGAATAGCCATGAGATTGCTACGAGGAATTGTCTTCTCCTACGTCAACGAGTTTATTCCTCTCTCCGCGCCAAATCATATAATAAGTAATGTTAATAATTATGGCATCCATCTAAATTTTTCTAACTTCGCACGGAGACTTTATCAAATTATTTGCATATGTATTGTACATCAAAAGGTTTTTACCCGTTTAATAAAATTATTATTATTATTATTATTGAAACGAATTTGTATCGTTGCTGTACCGTGCGCGCGCGCCTTCGTCGACGATTCTCTGGCCTCTCTGCGCGTCTCGACGCTGGCACGCTCCTCGCAAATTCGTCCTTCCGTCTCCCACCATCCCCTTTTCGATTTTCTCGACGCTCTAAGTCGTTCGACTCTCCTCCTCCTCCACCTCCTCCTCCTTCTCCTCACCCTCGACGATCCCTCAATTTTCGACGCGAACGAATATTGTACACGCGCGAGGTACATACATACGTACGTGTGACCGCTCGCGGATTAAAAGGCTCGCGGCGGTCCGTTACACGAGCGATATTCGAATACAGGAACGCTAAAAATAATCGAACGACCGCCTACTTCAACGATTTTATCGCTTAGCAGGATTACGCGTTAAAAGCCCCCGGTCTTCTGGCCGCTCCAGCTGACCGTCCTCCGAAAACCTACCACCACCGCGAATGCGAATTATATGTATTTGGTCACGGCTATGCTACGCTTAATCGCGGCCAATTGAAGTACCTGCGATCGCTAATAACCGATTCCAAATGGATCGAGAAAGGGAGGGGAGGCGAGGAATGAAAGACGATCTTGTTGTTTCTCCAATCCTCCGATTTCCTTCGGTGGGTTGGAGAACGAAAATGAATCCGTACGTGCATGAAATGTAAAAACGTCGAGAAGAGATCGAAAAATAGAAAGAGAGAGAGAGAGAGAGAGAGAGAGAGAGAGAGGGCGGAAGAAGAGCAGAAAGGATTACATAAAATAACATGATCCTACGGTACGTTTCCATAGTAAACAAGCAAAATCCGCATCGAGAGTGTTGAAAACGTAATGCTTCTTAGACCCGTGTCGCTTGCAAAAAAAAAGGAAAAAGAAACGGTAAAATTCGACGGCACAACTTTCCTCCTCCTATCCTTTCCCCGTGCATTGCATATGCGATTAAAATCAACGGAGAGAAAAAGGAGAGAAAGGAAACAGGAGAGAAAAAGGGGAAGAAAAATTGAAACTTAGAAGAGAGAAAAGAAAAAAGGCGAACGAGAAAGAAATCCACGCAAAACGTAGTAATAAGGCGTGCTCCGGGTCCGTTATCAGCGCCAGAGGCAGACAGAATTTACGACACACACGAACCGGGCCGAGCCGTTTGTTTGCGCGTCGTTTCCATCCTATCTAGTCGCTCCTGATTTTCCACGTATAGGTGTACAGACATTCTTTTTACGATAACGACTTGTTTCCGTCTGGCCCGCGCTTAGTTTCACGACCGTATTTCTGGCCCGTCCGCTCGATCTCCATCACAGACAGCTGGACGCGAGAACGAATCGACCGGTGAGGCGGAAAGGAAAAGTATCGAAAGTAAACGGAGAACGCGATCCGTGTTGGGGGATCGTGAGTCTTGAAAGGATATTACCTGTCGCGGAGAATATACTATATATGTATGTATGTACGCGACGAGGAGTCGAGGAACCGAAGACAGGATCCGTGGTTGTTGCGAGAAGTTAACGTAAAAAGAAGTTGGATGAAACGGGAGCGAATTTACTTGAACCACGTGTTGATATTACGATCACGCGATGGTCCGAATTGGCCGAGGGATGAGTCATTCGCGGGTGTGTATTAATGGTGGAAAAACGAAAAAAGGATTCGAGATTACGTACGCGGTGGCATTATCGCGACACGTGAAATAACGTTGAATGCACCGCATTAACTTAAAAGTAACGCTGTAACAGAACAACGAAACTTACGCTTCACTGAAACCATTCACGTGCAATATCCTCATCTGTTTGACGATGGTGCTCTTCCCGGATTCTCCCGCTCCTAAAATATAAAAAAAACGATATTTAGTTGTTAGTATCCTTTGTTGTTTCCAAAGAAAAAGGTTGTACGAGTTTCGCATGTTTTACATGAATTTGAAACAGGATCAATTTGAAGGAATGGAAGAAAAGGCAATTGTTTGTGTACAGTTAAAACTTTTTGTACGATAGTTTCAGACAGGTTGTTTCGAAAACCCCCAAGATTCAGCATGTTATCGCATATATATGTATGTATATATATTGATATATATATATATTTTTTTTTCTTTTTTCGAAAAACTAGCACAGGATCGTAACTGCACACGACAAGGAAAACAATACAGTAACAGCTGTTGCTTCGTAGCCTACAACTACGAGTTGGTTATACGCAACACACATACATACACGTCCACGCGTCGAATTAGAACGACGACCTACATAAACGAAGAATAGGAAGGTAATGGCTAGGTGTTGGGTTAAGTATCGCAATAAGTAGGTGGTGTGCGTGCGTGTATGAGGGCGCACGCGCGCACCCACGTTGGTGGACTATGTGAAAAAGACTCCATTCGGGAGAAGGAGAAGAACGAGACGAAGAGAGCGACATGAAAAGGGTACAACATGAGCCAGCCAGCCCGTTGGATATTCGTGGGTGCCGGCTCATACGATAATCGATAAAATTGAATTACGCGCTACTGAACATCGTGATAATGTTCGGCCTATCCTCTGTTCGAACGCTTTTTGTCCAAAATTGGTGATCGAAGTCGATTCAACTGCTATTCTAGCGGAAATTTTCTCCGTTTCTGGCACGTGTACGTACATAGATATAGCGGAGCGCGTATTTAAAAAAAGGTGAATAAAAAAGGAAACATCTTTCTTCACGGCTGTAATTACAAGATTTTACGAGAAGTAAGCATGTCGTAACGTCCACAGGATAAAGAAATCATCAAAGGATGGGGGAATCAAAAAAGGGAAAGTTTAGCGAGTTTACTTACCGAGCAAAAGGAGCCTGTGAGTAGCTCGGTAAACTTGCTTATCCTTTTGCAATTGCCTGGTGATGGCATCCGAGCGCCTCTTCTGGTTCTTGCTGTCATCCTGGCTGGCCTTACTGCTCTGGCTGCCGAAACACCCCATGACACACCACGAGAGAGACACGCGCGGCTCACCCTCTTCGCTCTTCCCTTCCACTTCTGTTGTTCTCTGTTATTCTCGGCTCAGAGAAATACTACTATCTCACCACTATATTACTCCGGAAGAAGAGAATAGAGGCTCGTGCAACGAGCAATACCGGCAGCGCGTGTTGTTTATCTTGTGTGAATGTGACGTTCGATAACTACACCCTCTAGCGCTGCGATTTGCTGAGATTTACTCCCTTTCTACGTATACCTTCGAGTTCGTTTCTTCGTCCCGGCCGTGTCTGTCACTCGATACTTATCTATCACCGTGTCGCGCTTCTCCACACTCGAGCTTCGTCCTTCTATCGAACTATCTCTCTCTCTCCCTCTCTCTCTCTCCCCCTCTCTCTTTTTCTTTCTTCTTCCAACGCGTGCTCTCTCCCTCTCCTTCTCTCGCTTACACGTTCGCTATCGTTACAGCGATCGGTCTTGTTGCAACCTTCTCTTTTTATCTTTCCCTCTCTCTTATTCTCCTTCTCTCACGCGCTATATTTTCTCCTTCTCTGCCTGTCGCACGTTTACTCTCTTCGTTTCATACACCACCAACTACTGCGCGTATATATCTTACTGTATTCTCAGTTGCACTCACACTCGGTTCACTTCACGGCTTCTCTTTCACTATCTCGCACTCCCCGCGAAACCATAGCTACACACGATCAACGATGGTGCTGCTGGTCCAACACACAGTGACTTCGAACGACGTGTTGTGCGCGTTCAAGTACAAGCACACAGTGGAGAATAGAATGAGTAGAATGGTCCGCTGCGTGTGGACGCCGAATGCCGAGTTTCTAGGAGGGCGATCGGTTGTGGCGAAGCGACGTTTATGGATCGTGACACCTGGCCCGATAATAAATTGATCCACTCGGAAAAAAGTAGGCGAGTCGTGCGATGAAAATGAACACGACTAAATTGATTGTAAAAGCGATGAGAAAATTCCGATGATGTAGAGACGGCCGAACCACTTCTGAATCTTCGGTTTAACACTGGCGAAAACCGGCCGCGAGACACTCGCGGCAGGTTGTGATAGAGGGAGTACGCACGAGGCACGACGAGCACTCGAGAGTGGGAGCAAAACCGGGACTGGGATAATAGGTTGACGTGCACTGTCCGATGCGCCTCCTGTGATGGCCCGCGAACACGAGACACACGCGAAATCGTTTCAGGAGGAAGGGACTCGAACGCGTGTATACGACAGCTCGACCTCGCCTCGCCTCACCACGCAGCCCCTACCCTTTGGACAGAACAACGAGAAGTTAAAATAGATCGGCTCCGGGTACGCCGCTAGTTCGTTATTCGAGCAAATCGAAGAAAGTGCCGGAATCGACAACTCCCGCAGATAAGGAGGATGATGTATGCGACTAAGCAGTTTGCTGCTGATTTTCTCCACGTTCTCACGGCCTCTCTCTTCTTTGCTGTTCCGGCAATCTCCTCGCCGTGCCCGCAGCTTTGATTCACCGAATGAATCCCTACGTACCAGTCGTCCGCGCTTTTTCTTCCTTCTCTGATTTTCGTTTCGTTGACTCCTCAATTTTTCGAGGGCTCGTCCGGGTTCCCCCTCCCCGCCACTCACTAGTCTTCTACCCCTCTCCTTGAGCTTCTCGTCGTTGACCACGACACAACCACCACTCGGGGAACCCAACCGTGTGCCCTCTCACGCACACACCCTCGGGTGATCTTACTCTCGCTCCAGCTTACTTTTACAGATTTCGCTCACTCTCCTCACTCAAGAATCCCCGAGGAAATTCGCGGCCAAAACATCCGAGACGAGGTGCTCCCTGCAGCCAACATGTCGTCTGCTAGGCCCACCAGCGCGGCGGCCCACCGCGCTTAAGATGGTTCAGGTTCGTATCCTGACTTTCAGGCACCCTGTCCACAATTTGCCGTTCTTCTTACACTTTTGATACGAAGAAACCCACTCGTATACACGACACCGTCTCGCGCTCGATTTTTTGTCCTACAACTTTTCGACAGATCCACTCCGTAGCCAACAATCTGTTGTGCAAAGTGTTAATGCATTGACTGTAGCGCTCTCTGCTACATTTGTTGGAACTAAATCGTTGTATGTGCGATGTGTTCATGCGTCATACACATATATGTACGTTTCAATGCAACTCTGTCACTTACACACGTGTGTTTAGTTCCATGGATATGATAGGTTGCGCTGTAATCAATCCATGTATACACGGGCGCGCGCGCACGCGTTGCGTGTGTGTGCATAAGTATTCACACCATGTAAATACAACGATGTATATTTTAGATGTCCTAACTACTATCTATGATCGTACCCTTTTTTTATCGTTAATGTTGAAACAGAAAATTTTTTAATTTCAAATATAACCGGATCAAATATTCTTTTGTCTGTACAATGGTATTTACTTTATTTACCATTACTCTCTCCCTTTTATCAATATTTAAATCATTGCCAACATGAATAAAGTTACTAACGTAAAATAATTTTGTAACATATAAAAACCAAACTAAAATAAATCATATCCCTATGCACTTGTACCGATGTGTATATATCTACATCAATGCATAATAAACTTGTTTTAAATTCTAAATTTCATTCAAACATAGACTAAAATTCATGAATTTATGTCCTTAAGCGAGAGAAAGTGTAATAAACAAAAAAAGAATACCGTTACGCTGTTTATCTTATCTTTATATTCAACTGAATTTGATTTTAAATAAACGATACATCTATTATTATAATTATGTTATAATTACCGCTATTGTGATTATGCTTCATTATTACAGTACTAGTACTTAAAATCAAAACTGTATTTGCCTATCAAGTAAAACTAACGCATGGAAATGTTTATTATCGAGAACAATCGCGTTTAATATAGTAAATTCATTTAATCTAGATTGCGTAACAAATTTAAGACATTGTATGTTGATGATACTAATGATTTACAATGAGACGTCGTTTTATGCAAAAGCTTGTAATTATGTAATAAATTTATCCTCGTAGAATTACACTTTGTAAAACGTATTAAAACATACACATCTACCGTAATGGGATTTATAATTCAAAAATGGTCTGCACCAAAAAGGCCACTGTATTCACGCGAAGGTACCTTATCTATAACGAAACTTATATTTGAAAATGGCTCTCCAGAACACAGATACATAACGAATATGCCATTAAGCGGCCTGGCTTGATTAAATAACGCATTTCGAATACACAAAAATAGAACGAACAGCATTATTTCCTTAATACCAAAGGAACTTGGCGACAATAAAATGTCATGCACAGAGCTATGCACAAGAATACTTGAATATTTTTTTTTGTTTTCAATGAATAGCTATGAGGCCTGATTCCAAGAGCTTTTGCAATTTAGCTGCTACATCCTTATTCTTTAGGTGGCTGTAAATAAAAGTTAGAACAGAATTACAAGTATCATTTTAATATAATAAACTTAATATATTAGATATACTTACTCTTGTAAAGCTTTAGGATCACTTTGCATTTGTTCTAAAATAAGTCTCATTGCAGGATCCCGTAATATACTTTGAACTTCTGGATCTGCCATTGCTCTCTTTCTTACTTCCTCTGGATTAGAACTAACGGAAACAGCGCATGAGCGATATCCTTCTAATGCTTCGCTATTTGTAGGATCTAACTCTAATGCTTTTTGATAAGCAGTGAGTGCTTTTCCTTGTTGTTGCATTCCCTGTAATATCTTTCCTTTTCTTATCCAGCCTTTAATAAATTTCGGATCAATTTCAACACATTTTTCACAATCCTTTAATCCGAGGTCAAATGCTGCCAATTTGGTATAACAAGCAGCTCTGTTACTGTAGTACTTTGGATCATCTGGATTTCTTTTGATAGCTTCTGTGTAATGTTTTATCGCTGCTGGATAATCTCCCTCTTTATATTTTTGATTTCCAAGCTCCTTCTCTTCCTCTGCTTTTACCGGATCAATATATGCTTTCCTCTGTTCTTCTTTGATGATTTTATCAATATCCGAAAGAAGAGTTTTAATTTCTGGTGTTCTATGTTCCGACATAGCTTTTTCATAATACACCTTTGCCTGTTTCCAGTTCTCCATCTTTTTAAATGCATGTCCAATTCTAGTGAATGCCTTAGCTATTAATTTAAAGTCAGCTCTATTTTCTCTTCCAACTTCAATAGCTTTCTCACACTGGGAAATACACTTTTCATATTCTTTTTGTTCAAAGTATACAGCTGCTATGTTTAATAAGTAAATAATTTCTGTAGGTTCTAGTTCTACTGCTTTATTGTAATGTTCAAGAGCTAATTCAAATTTCTTTTGTTTATAAGCTTCATTGCCCAACTGTTTTTCCCGTTGAGCTTGCTTCTGAGGTGTACTTAGATCTTCTTCTTCTTTTTTTTTCTGAGTCTTAGGCGGTTCTTCTTTAGGTTTCGGAGATTCCGATTCAGATTTCAGAGGTGAATCTTTACTTTCTGACATTTTTGTTTCTGACTCTACATCCAGTAATACAGCAAGAGTATTAAGAACTTGTTCGTCTAATGGCATTTGAGCAGCAGCATCTGGATTGTTTCTAAGAGTGTTCAAAAGTTTCAAATATTTTGGATCATTGAAAAATTGTTTAGTTCTAGGGTCAGTTGCAAGTTTCATAAAAAAATCTGGTCTATTAAAAGGACTGAAAGCTGTAAAAAGTTGACTTTTGACTTCCGCCAAACCGCTTTGAAGTTGAGAATTGTCAGGATCGTACCGCAGGCCAGTTTCATATGCTTTGATGGATTCATTTAATTTACCTAGATAAGCCAATACACTACCCATACGCGAATATCCTTTACCCCAATCAGGCTTTAAATTTACAGTTTTTTCAGCATCTTCTAGTGCTTCTTCATACTTTCCTGCTTTAGCATATGCTGCAGATCTATTACTGTATAAAACATGATTGCTCTGATCTAAAGCAATTGCTTCTGTGTAGTACTTAATAGCCTCTTCATATTTTTCTTCTTGTAAAGCAGTATTACCTTTTTGTTTTAGCACATTTACCTGTAATCATTTAATGATTTGATGTTACTAAATTCTGGAAGACAAGTTCACCTAGACAAGATTTCTAAAAGATCAGACTGTTGTTTCTTAAAATGGTTAGGTTGTCCATCGAAGAAAAAACATTAAGAATTTTTGATTTTAAATATAATGATTATAATATTAGAAAAAAAAATTAAATAATATAATAAGAATTAGAGTTCGTAAGAATAACCCGATAGAATGTACGGGAACAACGAGCCAAATAAGCATACCAAGTTTTAGAGCAATGCGTGTTCGTTTAACGATATCGTAAAAGAAGAACACAGTGCTTTTCAAAATAACAGCTTTTTAAGCTTAACAATAATGTAGCTGTAATTAATATTGCAAAAATATTTACCTGATCCATCACGCTTGGTTTCGGAACAGTAGTACTTTCGTTCTATTTTTCACGTCTTGTCCTTTTGCACTCTGAAATATACGTGATGACTCGTAAATGCTCACCCTTGAGCCGGCGTAGATTTTCAGAAAGCTCCAGAAATGGACAACTAGCGCCTCTTCTTGATTATCGCAAAACTAGTTACATATAATGTCCCCGCGATTGTGTTCTACAGTTTTCTCGTATCTTCGAAAACGCGCCTTATTCTTTTTATGTGTACGACTTGAATACAAGCCTAGATGAACAGTAATAGTAATCTTCAAGCAGTACACTGCGTTGTTCATTTATAAAGCATTCTGACTCACAATATGTGTTGCACCTATTAATATTTTGTCGACTGCTGGTACATACATTGCATTTTATAATTACATATATCTCTCATATATTACATTTTATCTTTGATTTTATTTTTTATTTAGTCAGTATTAATTTAATACACATTTTTCCATTTATACTCTATTATACATTTTCATTTTTTAACTACAATTGTTATATTTACATTTTTTCACGTCTTACATTTTAACCTTTCAAAATGTCTTAAATAAATATGGATAAACACAGACAAAAGTAGAATTACAACTGAACTCTAAACTAGATTTAACAATTAAATTCCATTTTAAAACAACTTCGTCCCTTACTTATCACGTTGCATGATCTACTGGTAATGTTTTGACGTAAATATTAAAGGCGTTTAATCGGCAAGCATATTACAAATATCTTTAATTAAGGATGGTTCCGAGAATAAAAGTTTACAAATCGTTAAATCAGGAATCTAAAGATGTTAGCGTATTACTCTAAAATGGAAGAAAAATACAAATAATGATTCACGAGCGTGGACGCATTACAAGTATGAATGACTTTGACTACTGAGATGTTTCGTTGTTCAAGGTTGCTCGATCTGGCAGCACTTTCGTTGCCACAGAACCTGGTATTTCCATCGGTAAACTGGAGTAACTGGGGAATCCCAGTTATTTGTCTGTTGCATATTTTTTTTTCATTTCTGCGCAGTTCGATAACCGCAACAATATCGTCCTCAAAGTCACTTTTTTGCACTCGAATATTTCACCATGTAATTAAATTCCTTTCTTTTTATATATCAGATAAAAAACATAATATTTTATACAGATAGATAACAAATTATAGCGTCTTTAATGCTAAATTAAATTCGCCAGTATAAACAGAGCTACTTACGCCCGAAAGGCTATTAGACGATTAGTACGATCCCCTCTTTTCCAAGATCCAAATATATCCCGGAACCTGTGCGTTTCGCAGACCGAACTCCCCCAAAAAGGAATAAGTCCGCAGGCTTCTTAGAATGCCTAGACCATTACACGTTGTGAACTCGAAATAACCAACAGCCGGTCCTTGCTCCACATTTTTACATCGTCTTTCGCAAAATTAACCACACAGGTGCATTTCTCGTGAATCTATTGTGTATATATATATATTTGTCGCTCAACAATTGCAATCTATTCGTAACTATTTATTGGCATCGATCGATATTCGTTCGCTATTCCGATTAGTCGGCAGAAGAAATTTTTGAATTTATAATATTGTACATTTCACAAGGCATTTTATTACTAAAAAAAAAAAATAATTATGGACGTTACGTAACAACGTTACCGTTATCCATGCTATTACTGCCGATGCCGTAAAAATGACACGTTTAAGATGCTAACAAAATATGACTATGTACAACAGGGAGGAGGGGAACGAGGAAATTTTTAATGTTCACGATAAAATACCGAAGTAGTATATAGCGTACAGTGGTAATAAGTACCCAAATAATCTTTCTGTATATTCCTCGATAAATAATCCTATTCGTATAATTATTACTTCGATCTCTTAATTCGACTAACATAAATATATGTATGTATGTAATGTATGTATGTATGTATGTACAGCTTAAAACGAGCAATGAAATTACGAATGTTTTGTCGCCTACTATTTTTTCTTCTTTTCTTTTTTTATCGTACTTCAGTATATTCTCTCATCTTAGAACACGCTTTTAAGCGGTACGAGCGTCGCTAATACATTTTCACACAACTGGAAGAAAAAAAAAAAATTTATATTTTTGTCTATATTTACAGAAGAAGATCCCACGGTCTCCTAAGCGTAAATGTGAATCCTTTGAAGTCGACGTACAGTAATTAAAGCGAACGTATCTTGTCGCTGTTTCCCTCGTTTTTTGGAACATAATACACGATATTCTTTCTCGCGGAAATACGTTTACATCAAATGCTTCTGAACCTGCCTGATCGTTCCGATGTACGTATCCGCTCGTGCTTCGTTTCTTTTTCGCGTTATACTTTCGCCTTTTATTCGCTTTTACAATACACATTAATTACACTGATCTTGCTGGTTAGCTTGGAACGAACAAAAGTATGCTCGATTCGATATAATTAATACTTGTACTTGACGGAATCTGAATCGTTCCCTCTCTTTTCTAAACTACTTTTACATACCCGCGTCGCGACGCCTGGCCAAGGAATACCGTTTCGAAATATCCAAACGATAATCGAACGATATACACAGAGTGTTCGCGAGCGTACACATCGTTCCGAACGGTCTTTCGGCGATATTCTAATCGGTTACACAAGGTGGCCAAGATAAAAGAGGCAAGGAGTCATACTCCGTACGTGATCTTTTCATGGTGAACACTTTCAACACCTTCTGTGAACTATTAAATGTTCAGTACGTTGTTATTCATAATATCCTGTTTTTACTACGTTTAAATAAACATTATAATACATTAGTAATTAACTTCTCCGCAAGTATTTGTACTTCTGTATTCAAAACAGGCCTCTTTTATCTTGGCCACCCTGTATAACGTTAAAGATCGATCAACCAAAGAGAAAAACCAGTACGCCAGTCGGCGGATCGACGCTTTCTATACTTTGACGCCGACCACGTTCTGCGCGAGTCTCGCGATCGCAGGCAAGTAATTGTTGGTCGCAGAGCTTTCGTCCTCGTCGCTGCTGTCGGAATCCGTCTCGGGGAGCGGTTCCGGGGTGGCGCCCAGCCTTACTAACTCCCTCGCTAGTTGACTGTCGAAGCACAAGGCCAGCTGATAAACGGTGATCCCTGCGTATGTCTGGGTGTCCAGGCGAGGCCTGCACTCCTGTAGGAGGAACGCGACCACCGACCGACACCCACGTTCCACGGCGAGATGAAGGGCCGTTTTTCCCGCCAACGCTTCTCTGGCTTCCAGATCTGCTCCGAGACGCAGAAGAAGTCGTACCAGCTCCACTTGGCCGGACGAAGCCGCGATGTGTAAGCACATTTCTCCTATAACAAGAAGATAGAATACCCCGCGATTAACATACCACACATTTTATTTATTTATTGATTTATTGACAAGCAAAGAACCCATCAGAGTAAAAATAATGTATAATATTTACATCTATCTATTATAGGGAGTAGTATAAAAGAAAAGTATAGTAGTATACAATGTATTATAATAAATAATAAATGGAGTAAACTGATTATAGGTTGAAGATCTGGTTATCAAATGAGGCGATGCTATTGCCAAAAAATTGTAGATCGGTTGAGAAATTGTTTGCAAGTATACTAATCTTGTTGAGCTGGTCTGGCAAAAGTATTTGAAAGTTTTTAAGACGAGGGAGCATGAAAATTAATGAAAGATGATAATTTAGAGCTGCATATAATAGCGTTAATAATTTTGAAGAGGAACAAAAGATCGGCAGCATTGCTTCAAGAAGTTTTGTCGTTTAGACCTAGAACATTCCCGTTGAGGCATTACTGCGGGATTGGAAAGGAGGCGGCCAGCCGCGGCAGCTGGCGTGTCTGCCGCCCGGACACCGGCGTCTACCTCTTGATTGAAGAACAACTTCAACGAAAATGGAAACGCATGCCTCGTAACGATGCGACCAAGTCACATGCTTCTAGAAGATATAGATAGAACTAGGAAGACGCGGTGAATCATTGTCGTCGGAGGTTTGGCTGGCGTCCCGCGGTCCAAACTAGGTTCGTACCGATCAAAGTAACCGCTAAAATTAACCATCCCTCGTTACCACCGGCAGCAGCACGCACATTGGCGGAATTTAATTACCGATTTCGTTGCAGTGGCAGCGCGAACCGGTTCATCGAGACCCACGAGGATGAGCCGTGCCAGGAATCGGAACGAGACACGACGAGAGAGATTCGCAGGGAAACAAAATTATTCATGCCTTGGTATTTCCCAAACGCCCGAACGACACCGCCATGTGCTGATTTGTAATTAAAATTCGCGATCCTCGGTAAAGTTGAACGACTTTTCGTACCAGAGCCGTCCCAATGTTCATCATGGACGAGGATGCTAAGTCGAAGACAACGGATAGCGATCTCGCGGAGGCACCACTTTTTCTTTTCCGCCACGAAGAAATCACACGCGCGTTGAGCGGAGAAAGCGTTCGCGGCGCCCACCGGTTTCCACGCCGCTGTGGGGTTTCCCGAGTCGAATTGAGCCGAACCGAGGCGAGAATATCACAACACACAAATAGTCGGCCAGGTATTTTTAAATATCAAAAACATCTGTTTCAGCGTCTGTCTCATCGCGCGCCGCGCGTGATGTAACGCGTGTGCACGCACGCACGCACGCATGGACGGCGCGCCAAAATTCCGTCGTACGTATTCCGAGCTTAATTCTTTGAGCGTTGAGTTGGGCGACGTTTAAGTGTGTGCTGTGAACCGTCCACTTTTTACGACAAAACACACTACTTAAACTATACAGCATTTATAGACCAGATTGAATGGTTGTGTGAGAACCCACGTATGCATTCATAGCGCTGAAAGGGTTAAACATAGTAACCCCTTTTTCTTTTCCTAGCTTTCCTTTCCTTCCGTTTAATCGTTTCACCTATTTCTAGGCGCCGCTCCGTCAGCAGAATCATTCAGCGACGCGCGTACAACACACGCTCGATGGCTACGAGGAGCGTGATCGAGATCGCGAAACAAAACGGTGCGCACCTGTGTATTTATAATTGATCGAAGCATCCTCTCTCTGTTCTTTTCGCTGGCCTCGACAGAGTCGCACAAACGCCCGTGTTTACGTTTTTCCCTAACCGATCGATAGAACACGCGAGGCACATCGCACGTCATCGGTATGCACGCGTACAACGCCGGTTAAAGAGCGCGAGAAGTAATATTAGCGACGGCCACGCATGCGAGCTTGCGAAACTTGCTCCATGGCAAAAGCGTAACTTAATTTATTTCGTCATGGTCCAAAATCAGCCGTTACGCCAGCAGCCTTTTATCGTGGAGCCTGGAACGGAGCGAAGGATGACGTTATGTGGGAATTCCGGAACTTTGAAAAAGATTCAACGTTCACCGATCCGTTCAAACACGGAACACAGCGGCGGCGCGTACGCGAGGAAGGAATACGAAGAAACCGCGGTGACAAAGGGATCCGGATGGACCGCGCCATGGACGAGAAGGAGAATGGGAAAGTCTTCTGACTAAACTCTTCCTCGAAGCATTCCCCAGCCATCGGCAACCGAGCCACGAATTCTTCTTCGTGCGATGACCGTGGACGAAACGGAAGTCGTCCTCGAGTCGGCGCGGAGTCGTTCACCGGAAACGTCTGTTTTCTCGAAACAATACCCCTCGTCCCCGCTTTTTCACCGAAGAAAGCGACGAAAGTGGCGAACGCCATCACGATGGATCACGTTTTCTCGAAAGCGCAATGAATCGTCGACGATGGGGACTGCCGCGTACTTCGAATCGATGGAATTTCCGAACCAAACGCAACGGATCGCTCGCGGTCCTCGATGAAATCACGGGAAATCCGCGCATAATCATGGTTACAGGATTGTTCTCGGGCAAGGTGGTACACGCGCGTGCAATGACTGTTGCGCGCTTCGTTGCGGTAAAAGTTGTTAGGATTTTCCGAGGTGCATCGTTTGTCCTCACCGCGAGCGATACCCAAGAGCCCGCGTCACGCGTTCTTCCTTCCTTCTCCGTGATACACGCGCTTCTTCTTATTGTAACCGTTAATAAGGACACGCTTTGTTTCACGAGTACTTTTTGTCACGCTTCGATCGGACGCCTCAAGGATGTGGCTCTCTTTCGCGTTAACCTCTATTGTTCTCAACGCTGACCTGCCCGTGTACAATTATTCTCCTCGAGCGATAGAACGCGTTAACCGCAGTTAACTCTTTCCGGGGTTTAGGTGGGTTAAAATTGGTCCCACCTTTAGCATAGCTTCTTATGCAAAGTAGGACACATTTTAACCCACCTCGGAAAGTTGAAGTTACTCGGTCAAACAGTTAAATATTTTAATAGTTGAAATGAATGTTCTTTATCATTTTTTTTTCTTTACCTTAAAAAAGATTCTGTATAACTTGGCTTTTTATTTTCTTTAAAATCGTGTGCCTCAAACAGTTTAAGTAGTTCGAGCAAACCGACGACAATTTAACCCTTAGCGTTACGTGCGTTTCTTTTCTTCGTATGCGACAGTGTCCCTTTTTCAGACAATTCTGATCTCTTCATAGAAAATGCGTGTCTACCAACGCTCGGTTTTACATTCTCAACGTAACATTCTTCCGTGTCTTTAACTATAAAAATAGGTTAGAAAATGACTTAATGACAAAGCATCTGGAATGTAATCATATTAACCCCTTGACATACGAATTAAATGGAACTTGATGCGACCGAAAAATACCATTTAATTTCGCTCAACTGAACGGTTTACGTGAAGGCTGAGAAAGAGTATATTTTATTTTGGAATTTGGATTTTTCATTCAGATTGATGTTAATAAAGAACAACTAAATAATATTAAAAAATAATAATCGACGCACGAGTGAAGCAACTATGTAATCTAATTGTATACTGCACGGCGTCCGCCGAAAAAAGCGCTTGACGAGTCTGACTCGTCAATGTCTACAGTGGCCCGTAAAATGAATGACGAGTCAGACTCGTCATTGTATGTCAAGGGGTTAAAAACAGAATGCCACCGCAGTAGAGTCAACGGAGCGCTAAGGGTTGAACAATGTTGTTGTACTACTGAAAGAAAATTCCACGAACACCTGTATTCTGTTTATCGAGGGCGAGTGCAACAATAACGGTTCACTCTCAACAACAATCTTGTTTCGATGTGCTGGAACAAAAGGGCGAGGGACACGGGGACGGACGGTGCCATAAATCGATCGCTTACCATCGTAGTTCCGTTGTTCGAGATTCTGTGGCAGGGCAGGTACTTTCGGAGAAACGCAGCTCCTTTCTAAGGGCGTCAGGGTGTCCGTGAGGGCCTTCGCCGATGCGAGGTCGCCGGTCGCGCAAGCCAGGTGAAGGGCCGTGTTTCCACGGAAGTTCCTCAATGCAGGGTTTGCACCTGCTAGAATTAACCGCCTGACGATCCTTGGTTGGCGTGTCAATACCGCCAGGTGCAACGGGGACTGGCCGTCGTCGTTCAGGATATTTAAAAGGCACGGGTGCGGTGCCATTCTTATTAAGCTGAACGCAGCTTCCAGGAAGCCCTGCACGATGGCTATATGCAGTTGCCTGGGGAAAGAAACGAAAGCAAAGCACTGTTTAACATTAAATCTACAGACCGGTGGATTAGGGTACATTCATTTGTGACGAAGAAATCAAATTGAAAATTATATTTAAAAAATGTTTAATACAACATGCGATGACTATAGTAAAGATCACAGTAAATTTCCAAAGGTGTAGGTATCGGAATAAATTTACAAAGTTTCCATGAAAAATTACGAACTGGTCATTCTGACCAGTCTTGATAGTTATAGTGTTAAAACACCAAAGTTTGCATTTCTTTTCAATTCGAAAGTAATCTGATTTTCTTATTAAAAAAAAAAAACCGATCAAATTTTTATGTCTTTCAAAACTTATTGGAATTTTTCAATGAAAAAAAAAAAATGAAATGGGAATGCTTAAAAAATAAATAGGAGATTAATTTCTCGCCCTTTAATAAATAAATCAATGTATCGCATCGGTGGTTCGATAACATATATTGCGTACGATGCAAATGTTATTGCCACGGTTTGGTATCGACCGCGAAGCGCCACGAGTAACTTTTTTTTCTTCTTGATTTCGTACAACTTTGTTTTTTCTGTATAAAGGTTAACGTTTCGTCATTCATTAATGACGCGTACAATGTCACGATAAAATATTCTATTTCTGTAACGACATCACTCGTTTGCACGCGAGCAGTACGGAGACGAACTGACGTAAAAAGAAAAAAAATTGCGCTGCTTTTCGCGAATTACCCGAGACCGGCATATATCAACTGAAAATATCGATTCCGCCATTACGCAGTCCTATGCAGCTGATGTGTATCAGTTAAAAGGATCTCGTGGATGCAACGGTTCAATCGGTCAACGTGCTTCGCGATGTGAAACACGTACGAGACGATCGGTCGATTCACGCGTACACAATGACGCGTGATGATATTTGCTTCAATCAACATATTTCCCGTTGCGGTAATAAAAACAGTAATTGTACTTGATAATGGTGTTTATCTCGGAATACTATCCGTAACGTCATTTAGATGGAACGATGATACATTCAAATTCTGATGTTCATTGATCAATTTTGTTTAAACGATAGTGGGAAGAGGATTATATATTTTGTATAAATGTATATATACTATCCAAAACAAAATTTCTTGCATTCGAATCGATACCGGGAAGAACGGTGATACGTTCGTTACGTGTATACGTATACGCAAATCACAAACCGTTTCATTGGCTTGCCGTGTCCATTGAACGGCATGCGCTATTATTATCGTACTATCGATCGATACACTTGAAAACATTAATGTCATTTCGAAGCAACAAGAGCTACGTGTTGCGTCGAAATACTGCAGTTACTCGGTATCAAATAACCTACCGATTTATTTTGCTTATTAGCAGTTCTATTAGTCATATTGGGAATTTCGCAAAAATGACGTCTTTATGATTTCTATCGTGATGCTCGCGGCAACAGTGGATTTCGAAAATGAAAGCAACAACGTGAGGAAAATAATCGAGAGTAGGGTAGACGTTAATTAGGTCAGACTTCTTTTGAGAGCATTAGGAAGGAATAGCATTCATAGATTACTTACGTGTCACCATCATCGTCCTGTGTATAATAAAGCTGCCAAGGTTCTTCATTGAGCGGTTTCTCGGGTGATTGATGCGACGACGATTTCTGTTGCAACGTCGAAGCATCGTGTTGCTGCTCGAATTTTTCGATGCTTACCGGAGTCAATTCGACGGTGGGTTCAGCTTGAATTTTGCCACTTGCCAAAGGATTTAATGTAACCTGTTTCAATTTAAGCTGGCTAAAGCTTTCGCTCAAGCCTAGATCCACGCCGCTGTCTGCTCTCATTGGTTCCGGGGCGACGGGTGCGGTTGTTGCAACATTCAATTCGTAGTCACACAGCTCTGTACTGACTTGGAGATTTCCACTGGATAGAAATCCGGAATCAGCTTGGCCCGAAACACGCTGCTGCTCACACTTTTGTTGCTCGTTTTCTGGAACATTGTTCTCCATCGGTGTCGTTTTCGATGGATGCCACATTTTTAATATCGATATATTCGATCAAACCACGAAGATCGACTATTTTCCCGCTCGTTGAAAGGAAAACTACCACGCGGCTCCGTGTACAAACACACACATATACACACGCGCACAGACACAGAGCGATGCACTGTGTACACACTACGCTTTTCTAAAATCTCAACGTAATGCTTCGGCGTAGCTTCTCGAGCGAATAATTAATCGGCCTTTTGCAATTTCGTTCGATCGTCCTCTTTCTTTCTGAACAAGAACACATTCGTTTCCGTTTCGTTCGTTCGCAAGCGACGCCACTGCTCCGTATATTCGAGCGATCGTTCGATCGTCGTTCGCCTCGAACAGCTGGCTTCTTTATGTGTGTTCGCTTTCTCGTTGTCGTCGCATTCTCGTTTCGACTGTGTGTTCGTAGATATCGACGGCGACTAGTGCACGTCGTTCCACGATTACTTTGCATTCATCAGGATACAATGTTTCACCGTGTGGATAGATACGCGTTTAACGGAAATGATAATGCAAATTAAAGTTTATGTTTTTGATCGAGAAAAACAGAATAAAAGTAGATATTATGTATACTTGATAATCGTGCAAATTCGTAATTCGTCGTCGAAACACCCCTCTCAAAACAATGTCTGAGAACGAACTGATCGTGCAACGTTAGGTGACGCGCGGAGTAACTTCCACGATGGTCACGATGCACAGTGGAGCCTCTGGCGGTAGAGGCGGCTTCTGAACTCTCAAAAGGAAAGGGTAGGGGTGGGAAAACCCATCGTCCTCTGGCAGGGCCAGCTGCACGTATACACTGTGTACTCAATTTAACTCGGCATTCTTTAGATAACCAGTTTAGAAAAAGAAAGTTGAATCGGAAACCCCACAAAAATTTCCCACATTATACTTAGCTATAATTATTTCATAATTTTATACGGGGAGTATTCAACAACTTATCTCAAGCCTGTTATTTACGTTTTATATGTAATTTGATAGATGTTCGTCCTACCATATGCATATTTACTACGAACGGTTGCCTTCGAATGAATTATCGATCATTGTTTATCAAATTATATTTCAGTCAGCTGAAGAATTGCGTCAAACGTTTAAAACACATACTGCGTATAAGTCTCTTATTGTATCCGACTGAAATAAGCATAAGGAATCTTTGCACACCGTGCATATGATCGCGTATCTTCCTTGCAGTCATTTACCTGCTTACAAATTTATCCGCTTGTCATCTATTCTTTTATTATCATTGTTGTTTGCTGGTGACCGCAAAATGAGAAATATCCGATAATAATTGAACGCAGAAGCTAATGAATCTGTATTTAAATCTGAATTTTGCAATTAGATTATCAAAAAATTCGTTTTTTTTTTTATCAGCTGTTCGAGGCGAGATGGGAAAGCGTTCGCTTGTTGCAAGCGATCACCTCAAATGTGTAGGCATACATTTCTATATGAAGATGCAGATTTCACTGTTCTACTTTCTTTTCGAATCGTTAATCTGTACGATACAAACTCACAGGAAATTCCACGGGTATATCTGATCTGGAAATTTTACCAATACGTAGGGTATACTTTGATGGTTTATTACCGCGTTAAGATATACCGAGAAGATACGTGTTGTTATTAGAACGAAGTCCTGCCAACTAACAAACAATACTCTCAGTCCTATTCAGGGTCATTTGAAGACGGTTTTCCCCAAAGATGGTTACTGACACTCGGCCTTAAAACAAAGGAGAGTCATACCTGTTATCGTCCGTTACACAAAACGCCAGAATACCGATAATTTTAGGCCATTGTCATAATATGCACATTCTTATAATCCGATGGATATTCGGTCAGTTTCGAAAATAATGGCTAATTGCAGCGAGCCACATAAATGAGAGGATTAGTCAGTCAGAGGTCATCGTAAACCAACGGAAACCGGGAATGGCTGTAAAAGCATTTGTAAATGATAGCTTTAATCCTTAAGCTAGTAACAAATAAATTACATAATTTTACGTTATGATAGATTAATAATGAATAGTATATTTCAATGGATATAATTTAGTGTTTCATTTGTAATTCATGACACGTAACGCAATCGCGCATAGCTTTCCTTTTTGTTCAATAAACGTGACATTATGGATGCATATAATTTATTATTAAAATATTATACACGTGAAAAATTGAGTATGACCTTGAATAAAAAAAAAAAACGTGACCAAATTTTTTCATTACAGTGGGCAAAACTCCGGTGCCCAAGTTATCTGGGGAAAACCTGATTGTGATAAGCTTAGAAAATGTATATTATCTTTGCCTGGTTTCGAAGAACCAATTCATTGCTAGATATACTAGGTATATGTACATATTATCAATAACTTAGCTGCAATGCAGCTCCTTGAGTTCATTTTCTGAACATTGTACCTGCAACTAATATTCCCATGCAGTTCTATTTCCGGTATGAATGTAATTTTTAATCGTAGATCCTAGAGAAGTTCTCAAATCAGCTCATAAATGTGCTTATTAAGAATTAACGGATATCATTCAAATACTTGATCTGGGAAAGTACGATGACTCAAAGACGAAGCGAAAACGTAGCATAAAGCATTGGGTCGTATATCATATCGGTGTTAGAATTGTCCTGATACAACCTTGAGCTCTTTTACAGATGTAATATAAATTTTCTATATAATTAATCGAACAATCTTGTTTACTTAATAATTTTTAAGCGGTAAACTTATGAAACATTCAAATTGTTTTTAAATAAAAATTATAAAAATATTCGGATGAAAAACGAATAATTTAACAGAAAAAAGAATTAAATGCTTATTTTTTTTAAGAATCACTTACTCCTTACGCAGAGCTGTTCTCGCTAATGGGGCAATGGTGAACATCAGACTGACTAAATTCACGGTAAAATGAGTTGTTTGCGTCGTCTTGAATCAGAAGAAAAGAATACAAAATATTATTCCATGTACGAGATTATGTATCAAGTATACGGTAAATCTTGTGACAGCAACGAACACTAGAGTAAAGCGTAGTGTAACGTATGCGGACGAGTCTTCAACTGTTTGAACCGACTACGCACTACTACACGCAATTTAAGTTTATACGGGAATTTCCTTGTGAAAGTAGACACCAATATGCGGGTTCACAAATTTTTTAAATACGATCTTAAGTAAGAATTAATCTTATTTTTTCTTATGCAGTAATTAAATTGAAATCCAAAAATGCTTTATCAACATAAGTTTTTTAATAATTTTGATTGAATTTTTTTCTAATACATACAAATAGTTATAACAAAAATATATAAATCAACTGTTACGTATTGCTATGTTCTAATATGCCTTGTCGTATGAGTGGTTCACATACATTTCTTGGTAACAAATGATATGTATTTTTCTTTAACAAAATAACTTCACCATCTTCTAGTTCCAATTTTCCAAAATCTACTACACATTTTACCTGAAATTACATCACATTAATATATCTAATTATCATCAGGAAAAAGTTAAACATTCCAATTGCTTACTTCTACATAAGGAGTCTTTGGAGGCAAGGTATTTGTTGTTACATTAAATCCATGGTTTTCTCCCAATGTTCTCATGTATGTTGCTAAAGATTTATTATATGATTGAAACCATTGTACTTCAGCATTTAACAGATTGGAATTTATTTCTGGTGGTAGAATACTTCCTAATTCCCACCGTAAATCTCTTATTTTCTTCATTCTATTATATATATATGCTAGGACACATCTTTTATTTCTTGTTAATGCTATATGTCTCAATTGCACTGATGGCAATAAGGCCACATTATCATCATTCCTGATAGCATTGCTAAAAAAGAAATTGATCAAATAATAAATTTTGTTTGAATTTTATAAATAATTAAGATATACTTATACATACCTATCAGCTATATTTGCATCATAAAGAAGCTGCATTTCTTCTAAAACTTGCTTTACTAAATGTTCCTAAGGATAAAACATTTTTTCCAAATTATTACATGATTATTTTTAATTTAATATAATGTTATACAACCTACATTAAATTGCTGAATATCAGTACTTGAATCTAATTCTGATATAAGTTTAACAGCTTTTCTTCCGTACATGTTTCAAATATAATACAACAGATTAAACAAGTGATAACAATACTATTGGATTTAACAATGATTACAATACTTTTAAATCATCTGTTACTACATAAACAATTCGCATTCTATAGTACTGTGTTAATACTAGTGACATCTATGAGATCTACTTTTAGCGACATCTATCAATGGTTGCGATCGAAGAAAATTCAGGTTATTGTTGTATGGATGAACAGTGTATGAATACAATGATATAGAGAAGTTACGCATTGAAATGTTAACCCTTAGGAATGCTATTACAAAATTCCAAGCGTGTTCCTATCAAGCTTTAACATTTTGCACAAAAGCCATAGAGCAAGGCAATCCAATCATTTCTAAGAGAAATTATCCAAATGAGAATTTTTTTTACATAAAACCACGGGAAGCGTGGCTAGAAAATATAGATACTATTCAGAGGAAAAAGTTAGGACTTGTGGTTCTACATCCTGATGTTTATGGAGCATCTCCCAGGATAGATATTATTCATCAAAATGTGAGATGGCAAAGAATGTATCGTTTTGTGGTAACTATTATGTTCCATTAATTACTGTTAATAACTTTAAACTGCAGTATAATTTTATTACGTTATATAATTATATTATATTTTCATTTTAGTGTTATGCACATACAAAAACTCGTGCAGAAGTAAGAGGAGGTGGTAGAAAACCTTGGCCACAGAAAGGTACAGGCCGTGCACGTCATGGTAGTATACGTTCTCCATTATGGAAAGGTGGTGGTATTGCACATGGACCTAGATCTCCTACACCTCATTTTTACATGCTTCCCTTTTTTACCCGAGTTGCTGGACTTGCATCTACATTATCTGTTAAATTAGCTCAAGATGATTTATATATTATTAATGACTTAGAAATTCCAACACAAGAACCATCGTACATTCAAGATTTAATAGAAGAAAGAAATTGGGGTCCTTCTGTATTATTTGTTGATACTGAGGATATCATGCCTATGAACATTACAGCAGCTACAGATGAAATAGGCCATATAAATTTAATGCCTGTTTATGGTAAGATATGCTCATAAAAATTTGATGTTATTTCATTTGTATTATGTACAATCACCATTTTTTTTCTAGGCTTGAATGTCTATAGCATGTTAAAACATAATACTTTAGTTCTTACTGAAAGAGCTGCACGTTTAATTGAAGACAGAATACTATATCAAATGAATAGGCCAGATTATATGAAGTTAATGTCAAAGTTCAAACTCAATCAATAATTAGGAAAACAAGGAATTGCATATCTGTTTACAATTCATATTATATTATATTTATTTCATGTAACAGTACTAATAATAATCTTTTGTCATAACAATTCAATACAATTATCCATACTGATTTGTTTATAATTATTTGTTCCTAATTAAAAATCTCATACCTATACAATCTTACAATAGATTTTGGATAAAAGTCATTTCCTCTTTAGTGTTGGCATACTAATTGATTTTTTAGGAAGAGGCTAAAAATTTAAATATTAATACTAAGAGAAAATAAGAAAATACTCAATTATAATTACAAAAGATGTTTACCAATGGGTGAGGGTCTACACCTAACATTTTTTCACGAATTGCCCATCTTATACTTGTATGTTTGGCTTCTCCAGGGAAAGACATTTGTTTCCATTTTTGTTGATATTTTTGATAAAGCATAACAGGATCAGACTTTTTAATGTTTGAACCTTTTTGAGCATCTGGCTGCAATCTCCATGGTCTAATAACTATATTCAATGATGGAAAAATTAGATTGCAAATGTTTTTGCTCTTATATTATGACATAAAACATATTAGTCTTACATGATTTTGTTCCACTATGTGTGTTTTTTGTGGATGATGTACTTTTTGTTTGACTACTTGCAATATGCTCTTGTTGATGCTCCAAAATATTTGGAGCACTCATAGGACGAGTAGGTTGTACAGATGTTGATTTTATGTGGTTCACTATTTTATCATGTTCTGTCTCTATTTTACCTTGTTTTTTTATGTGAAAATCTTCCTTCAAACATTCTGTATACTTATTTTTATTTTTTGTATAAAATAGAACATCTTCATTGTCACAAGATGTGCTATTAGATTTAATGCTGTAACGATCTTGTATCACTCTAGATTTCAATTTTAACTGTTTTGTATCTTGTTTTGTATTTATTGTATTTACATAGTCTTCTTCAGAGTTCATAGAATTTATATTTTCCTTGTCACTTGACAAACATTTTACTTTTACTTTTACAATAGAACTATCAACATAAGAACTAGATGAATTAGTAGAGAGTGTATTTTCAACTGAACGAAACTCTGCTTTTTGTTCTCTAAGAAGTTCTTTGATTACATCTTTTTGTTTGTCTATTATTTTTTTTTTCATTTCTTCTTTCCTTTGTTGTCTTTCATGATCTTTTATTTTCCTGTACAACTTTAAATCTTGAATCAACAAAAAATAAGAAAGAATATATATACAACAATGCTACATACAGTGTGTATGGAATAATTATACTATAACGATTCTAAAAATAAGAAACGAAAACGAATAGTATTACCTTTCATAAAACCTTTAAGTTGTTGAGCTGTAACTCCAACAAATCCTAAAGAGTTCAAAAGAGCGAGTACCTCTCTTGGATCATCATTCATTTTATTGATAAAGTAATATCGATTTGTAACAATAAACTTCAGTAATGAAAATCACCACCCTTTGTTTTTGTATACACTATTTAAATAACAGGAACGTTGGAGTCAGTTATGTATCCTTAGTCATAAGTTACGAATAATCATTAAAACGGTTATACGAACATTTATTTACAAGAAATTAATTCGAGATATTAAGTACTCATTCGTATTTAAGTATTTTACTTTTGTTACTCGTCAATAAAAGCTTGTTAAAACAAAATTTAACCGTCTCATCTATATTTTATTTACAATATTTTACAAAATAAAAATGCACAACGGGTACACCTTCTATAGAATAAACATATTTAAAGGCTTTCATCCGAAATCTAACGGAAGTTTTTTAGTCGCCATCTTTCAGAGAAAGTATCAACTAAAAAGACCGTTCGAAAGAATTCAAAGAACTGGCGGAACGTATTGCAGGCAGATTGAAAAATGATTCAACGAAACAAATCTTAAAAATTAATTATTTTAAATGCTTTAAACGAATAAATTATCATTAAACACTTCTGCATCGATAAATCTCTTTCCATGCCTGTGAAACATTCTAAAAATATTTACACCGTGAAAGATATAATCGGTAGCTGCGCAGAACCTTTCACCTGCGCTTGATTTAAGTTTAACGAAGCATGCTAAATTGTGCATTAGTCTGAAAACTGATCTTCAGAGAAAATGTCGTCAACGAGATACACCGTTTTCTTGTCTATCGTTGTGACGGTAATAAATCTTTTTCCAGGTAACGGCTTTTTTTAAATTTGAAAACTACAACTGACAAATTCAAAATGCATCTGAATGATTATAATCGTTTTCCAGACGCACACGCCTCAAAAATTTACACCTTAGACGTTCCCCTTGTAGTACGCAATGGAACTGGACCGATTGATCTATCCTGCATTTACAATGTTAGAGAAGACGAGAACGGCCTTGTGGTAAAATGGTACCATAATATGGATCAAATTTATCAATGGATACCACCAAGTAATTCTAATCACAATTGAATGAATTTTTCAATAGAATGAATCTGCGCGATACATAACGTGTCTTATTTTATTGTAATCGTAACTATAGTGCCACCTCAGGACATAGGAGTTATAAATGGATTCACCGAGTATCCTGAACAAAATTTAAGGCAGCCCAATTCACGATCCGTCATACATTTAAAAATGGCCACAACAGAAATGAGCGGGGAATACGTCTGCACAATTAGCACTTTTCAGGATGAAGACACGAGAACAACGAAAATGATCGTTTACGGTAATTTTATATCCACGAATGATACGTAATTCAACAATCTCTCCAAATACCACGATGCTATAACAATGGCGATTATATTACAGCACCAGAAACCGATGCGAGCATTCGAGTTTCTTCTTTCAATGAAAGTTATTCGAATGTAACGTGTACAGCGAACGGAGCACAGCCACGACCAATGATAAAAATTTATACAGAAGGAGTTGAAGTGGATAATTACTACGACAAATCTGTAAAAACACTGGGGTACCCGAATACTCTTTCCGTGAAACGCAGTGCGATCGTTAGGAACGTTTTGGAACCGTTGCTGTTAGAATGTGAAATTTCTATTCCACATACGGATTACAAACGCAGGGAAAGGATCGTTTATTATCCAAGTTCTAATCGTTCCAATAGGCATGTTAAATAGCAAAAAGAACTGAGGTGTATACGTATGTAATAATTTTTCTCTACTTTTAGCTCAAATGCTGTCGCAGATCAGCAGCGCATCAAAATATCGAATTAGCGGTGTCAGTGTGATCTTCTGCATGGTGTTATTAGCGAAGTAGACGAATACAGATGGGACTAAATTCGAGACTTTCACGCATTAAGTTTAACACTAGATTTATGGACATTTCTTGTATATCTATTTCCAATATACATATACCAAGGAATAAGATGTGCATCAAACAGAATTTGAAATTGCAGAACTGAGAGGAAAATAAATGTGGGTATATTCGTGTCGCTCCATCAATAAGAGTTAGTAAAAATTGCTAGGAATAATAATAATTGCAAATTTTGCTCATGAAGTCCGAAACCCGTTAAATTGACGTAAATCTAGTGTTAATTATTATTTATGTTACCAAGTCTTTCACCATACCTTTTGGGACCATGCGGTAGACGATTTTGATACATCTATGTACACAATGATTATTGAATTCTTTTAATTACGTAGAAGTTTAAGATCTCCTTTAATATCGTGCCAAGGAAGAAAATGCGATTGCGTGTACGTTAAGGATTAAGGAGGAAACAAGGGTTGGTGGGGAGATGCATCTTGAAGCAGCGGAACCTCGGGAAGATTATCACTCACCGTTTGGCGCTCATCCGCAAAGGGTTCGTAAGTTAACATCCTCAATATTAGCGTTTTGAATATACGTATTATTTGGTAATAAAATTCTCTTTTATACGTTTTGCCGTGTTATTCGTATACTTTTTTAATTCATGTGTTACGTATGTACTTATAGTAGCGGACAAAAGTTTAAGACTAGAGGATAATGTATAAGATAGTTTTATAGTCTGCAAATATTGTCTTGTACATTCATTTGTATTGTTACTACGGTAGAACACTATTTATTGATGAGCACAGAATGCAAATTTTGTTTATCATGCTATTCCTTATAAATTAATTAGTTTAATTTCGTTGACTCTTTGGTCTTAAATTTTTGTTCGCTATTGTACGTACTGTTTTACAATTTTTTGCTGCTCTCTTGTATTCGATTTTAGAATAAAAGTAAAAAATGATCTGTAAGTAAAAAAAAAATAATTGATAAAATAACAGATACTTCTTATTCAAGGTATTCATTTATCACACACGTTTCTCGCTGTATCTAAAAGTGAATTATTGAATCTCAAGATGAATTGTACTTACGTGATGCTATTATTTATAGGTAAGCGATATTCAATTTCTTTAATGTTTCTCATATTTCGACATCTATCGTAACTGGAAATACTCTGACATTTGTTGAATGATTACTGTATCGAAAAGGATTTAAAATAGATTAAATCACAAATTGTATTATAATCTCCAATTTAAATAAATAACTCCATGGAACAGTACTTTGTTTAAAGTAATCATTACGATATCGAAACATTTACCATTCGACATCTTTATTAACGAAGAAAGTATATTAAGAAGATTGTTGCTCAATCATTTGAATATTCCTTCTTTCGATCACCATAAATGAAACAGAACTTTAAGATCTAATCGAAATATGCATTACCGTTCTATATATATGGATGTACTAACTTGTAATTACTTGCTTAAGATTCATGGATAAAGTAGTGAGCGCCAAACGGCATGCATAAATACATTTCTATTTATTAGCTATTAGCATTTTTATATACTGTTTTGAACAAGTCATTTTTTAGCTGCAACCTGTTAAACATATTTTTTATTGCAACCTTTGAATTCAATAAAAACAAATTACATAAAAAATAAATGTATTTTTTGTACCGTAGTGTGTGCACTATGGACCTTTGGAGAGACCTTATCCTGCGATCAGTGTGGTAGTGAATGTGCGGATATATGTGGAACTCGGCAATTTCGTGCTTGTTGCTTCAATAACATGAAGAAGAGGCAATTTGATTTTGGATTAAAATTATGGATGAGACCGCGTCGATATACAATATGGTTGCACCCTAATTTCGATATGTATTAATCATTTAATACACTACTTTTTACATCTAAGTCGGCGTGCTTCGTTGAGATAAAAAATGTTATATACTGCATATACTCAGGGATCATTTTTTTACTATAACTGTTTAATTTCGAGACAGTAACTAAGACATTGTTTAATTTTGCATTGTATGTTGTTCTAAAAATATTTGGCACATCATAATTTCCTTGTGTTATAAAGTATAATAGATTAAATATATCAAGCATTTTAAGCACACCGTTGAGATGTATCACTTTTTCAAGGATATATTTACATATCAGAAAAATAATGAGAGCTATAACATCTTACATAAAAAACTTAACATTTATTTTTATATACAGCCAATGGACTAGGTAATCCAACTTTTTATGCGTTTCAATATTGTTTCAAATAAAACCTCTTCGTTTGTTTTGTCAGAACGATTCTCCAACTTATCTAGCAATTTTTTTGTTTTATTTCTAATCATGTTCCATCGCAATTTATCTAACCCAGGATATGACTCTTTGTTTAGAAGTATCATCAAATCTGACTTATTTTTAGCATCATCGAAAGCTAATAATTTTTTTGAAATTCCCTTTTTCGTTAAATTTTTATATTTTATTGCAGTTTGTTTAACGTTTTTTGAACTTGCAGATTCGTCTTCCATATTTTCAGATAAACGTTTCCAATTATTATCATCAATACTTGTTTCCTTTTTTTTTCGTTCTTCATCGAATTTTGTATGTTTTGCTTTATCATCTATAGGTGTGTTTCGACTGCGTTTTAAATTAAAGGCACGACGGTCTATAACTTCTACAAGACGAAATAAATTAACATTATAATTATGGAATATAAATAAAATTATTTTATTATAAAATTTCTTATTTGTAACTTGATTTTTATACCTCCTGTATCATCACTGGGAACAATATTTTTGCTTTCAACACTTGCAACTGGGCTGTATACAGTTCTTTCTCTTTTTAAAAATGAAACTCTATTTTCACCTTTTGTACCTTTATTATAATCTTGTATATCGAAAAAGAGATCTTCATCTGAATCAGGTTCACGAGGGGTAATTAATTTAAACATTGTATTTTTTAAACCATAGTTACTAGGAACCCTGTATAAATACAAATTACTTAATTATAACTTTTCATAATAATTTCTTATATCCATTTTTTATACATGCCTTGGTGTAGGTTTGTCTATCCATGGAACTGTTAGCCATGATTTTAAATCACTCGTAAGTTCATAATTTACTGGAAGCCAAGGTACTCCAGAATCTTCAAGTAATTTTAAGTATTGATATAAATCATTATACCATGTGCATGATGTTTTAACTAGGTACCTTGATAAAATCCTACCATAGAATGTATAAATATTTTATAGAGACAATTTATTGGATTGTACTTATTAATAAAACAAAATAACATACCATATTCTACTAACAACAGCAAATGCAATAATAGCGATAGACCAAGCATGACCTAAATTTATCCTACATTTAAGAAAATATGCACAGTATTTAGAAACTTCTTCCACACGTAACATAAGCTTAGCAAACCCTTGAGTTTTAATTAAAACATATTCTATCATTTGTTTACTAGGCAATGTTACATACTCTTCATCTATTTCAACATAATCTTTTAAATTTTTATATTCCTTTTCAAGTGATAATGATAAATATTTTAGCAAGGCTTTATTTACTCTGGACATTGATTTGACACCTTTATCATTCCTAAATTTACTTTTCATACGATAAATTAATCTACTTAAGATTGCAGCTTCTTTGTGCAACAATTCTTGGGAAGTTAAATCTGTTATAACTTTGTCCAAAGTTATACAAAATTTAGTTGTATCTGATAGTAATAAAAATAGAAATTACTTATTTATAAAATAAAAGTTTATTTATTTTATTTATAAACAAAATTAAACTTACCAAACTTTTGACGTTCGATATGACAAATTGCATTTGGAGGACGTTCTAATCGCATGCAATTCCAAATTGCTTCCATGCTGATTATTTATTTCAAATAAAATATTTTTCCGATATTGTTTGCAAAGTCAAAATATAACCTTATCTTTTTACTTCCAGCTACATAAATATAAGTATAAAATTAAATCGATTAGAAATAAATTTTATTATTTATCATTAATTGTTTATAACTTACAATGTATAATTCTAAATACAAATACAGATTCATGTAAGTGCATGTACACGTATGCATATGTGGCACTGTATTATCGACGACAATATACGGTCATTCCTCGAAAATCGGTAGGTTTAACAGGAGTAGATCGAGACAATACAGGAGAACTTGGTGGAAAATCGAGAGGAAATAATCTATATACTCCTCGGTACCCTAAACCGCCTTGCACAATAGGGCGATATATTAAATTTGTACATATACCGGGATATTGTGGTGAATTTGCTGGCTGCATAAATCTGCAGTACACAATTCAATGTTTCAGTGAATTTGCAAATAATCAAAGCTTTTACTTGTATACATCAACCTGTACATTCACATACAATAAATTGTCATTAAATTTTTTACCTGACAGTTTTTATTGGTTCTATTTTACGACCGTACGGTTGATTAGTTCTATGTCGTTCGACATTTAATAAGGGCCAATTACATGTTGTTATCGTACAATCAGATCTATCGAAATGATATAATGGACAAAGGTCACATATCTTTTTATCCATTGTATTTAATTTACTTCTAAATTTCAAAAATACTGAAAATTTTGTAAGCCATCAAAAAATAAACGATGCAATCATCATAGGAACTGAATATTAACAATTGTTACAATGATACCTACTTCACATGTATATATACATAAAATGTGTACAAACATTTATTTAAACATAATACAGAGTTTGAACAAAACGTACTATTTATTAACATGTGATATAATAAACATAAGGGAAATTATATAGGGGGTACGAAAAGGAATTGAGGTATAAGCCGGACAAGAAATTTAACAAGGAATACACCTAATTGTCCCAATATAAAATAATCCTCCGGTAGTAATAGGTGCTCTAAAGACAGGTCCGACTTCAAAAGGAGCAGGAACTGGTTTAGGTAAAGGTGCACAGGTGATACATGGATGGCCTGTGCAAGGTGGACAAACGAATGGACGTGGAGGCCGAGGTAAAAGTGATGGTTGAGGAGGGCACGGCATGCAGGTAAGCGGCATGGGTGGACATACGGGCGGACAGCAGTTTGGATCAGAATTGCATGGTTGAGGAGGACATTTATAAATATAAACAGGCTTAGGTGAGCAAGATGTAGTACACAATGGTGGACATTGTGGTTCCATTGGTGGGCAACAACCGCAACTAAAATATGTAATCAAATTAATTGTTGTTATCCTTATCAAATAATAAGAATGGTATACCTTTCAATCATATTTTTCAGGGTGTTCTTATCGAAAGGTCGTTCACATTTTACGACCACTGACATTTGTCTCAATATTGTAATTATTACTATAAATTTTAACAATATCTCCGAATAAACATATTCAAAATAAGGGTCTGAAGTTTAAAACTAAAACAATCGAAAGATAATTGATAAACAGTCAACAATTTCGATGAACATAGACAATTTCAGTCATAGGTAATTCGTTACAATTAAGGTATTTTATTTATATAATCATTGTATAAATTTATTAAGGACGATGGGGTTCGAGGGGTAATTATGGCCAATGCTGCTTTAAAATGTTCTTTAGTGATTACAGTAGCATTCAAATCTTCTTCCAGTGCTTTCATAGCAGCTTCATGACAAATTGCTTGAATTTCTGCACCAGAGTATCCTTCTGTAAGATCGACTAGGTCTTGAATTTGCACATCTTCGATCACTGGCATATTTTTTAATTTTATATAAAATATTTCTTGTCTCGTTTCATAATCGGGCAGCGGCACGTATATTATCCTATCCAAACGACCCGGACGAAGAAGTGCCTATGAGAAATCCATATTTTAATTAATAATAGAAGTTAATAGTTAAATATAATTATTTATTACAAAGCGACTGACTTTATCAATTTTATCGGGTCGGTTAGTTGCTGCCACTAACGTAACGCTTCCTAACGCAGTGATTCCATCGAGTTCTGTTAATAACTGAGCTAAAACTCGCTCCTGTACGTTACTTCCTGCACTTGATGAAGTTCTTTCACCTCCTAGAGCATCAATTTCATCAATAAATACTATGGATGGTGAAACTTGTCTTGCTTTACGAAATACTTCTCTTACAGCTTTTTCTGATTCACCGACCCATTTTGAGAACAATTCTGGCCCCTAAAATAATTTGTTTTATAAAATACAAAAATTTTACACCAAAGATTAAGTGATTTAGTCCAAAGATTAACTCTTACCTTTATATTTAAAAAGTTTACTTTACTTTCTGTTGCGAGGGCTTTTGCGATCATTGTTTTAGAACAACCCGGTGGTCCGAACATTAAAACTCCTTTAGGCGGTGTTATACCCATCCTTAAAAATACTTCAGGATGGCGTAGCGGCCACTCAACTGCTTGCTTTAATTTTAATTTTAAGTCCTTTTGTCCTCCTATATCCGACCATCGAACATTCGGTACTTCTATTAAGACTTCTTTCATGGCTGATGGCTTTATTACAGTTAAAGCACGATCGAAGTCTGACAATGTGACTGTTTTTAAATTATCAGATGCAGTACTTGGTTTCTGTTGACGTTTTATAGCATTTAAAATTGCTTGGGAACACAAACCGTATAAGTCTGCACCAACAAATCCATGAGTAACAAATGCGATATTTATTACATCTTCTAAAGATAGTGTATTCGGAATTTTTAGTAACATCTTTTTAAGTATTTCTACACGCATAGTTGGAGTTGGTACGTAAATTTCGAATTCTTTATCAATCCTACCAGGTCTTCTAAGGGAATTATCTACGAGATCTAGTTTTGAAGTTGTAGCTAATATTACGACATTATCATTCGTATTCTGTATAGCATCAAAAAGTGTGATCAATTGTGAAAGAACTCTTCTTTCATGATCTGTACTCGAAGTATTTTTTTTTGGGCATAAACTATCGATTTCTTCTATTAAAATAATACTTGGAGCTTTAATTTTAGCTTCTATAAAAATATCTTGCAATTTTTTCTCTGTTTCACCTAGGGATTTGCTGTAAATATCTGAACTGTAAATAGTGACAGAATTGATATTATATTCTGATATTATAGCATTGGCAATAATAGATTTACCAACACCAGCAGTGCCATATAATAATATTCCTTTACTGATATAAAAATCTCCAATACTTGGGCATCTGCCAAGACCAATATCAAGAACATCTTTAATATTTTCTATTAACTTGTCATATCCCCCAACATCTTGCATTGTATATTTAACTTTCTTTTGCTCTTCATGCTTGTTCTCTTCTTTTTCATCTAAAATAGTCCATTTTGTGTTGTACAGTGCTTTATAAAATTTGTTATGCGCTTGATCAGATACGTTCAATTGCTTAAATTGTTCAGGCAAATCAACATTTGCACATTCATCTGATATAATATTGACAATTTTATAAATTAATTTTTTGCCATAAAAAGGCACGCTGAATTTATTATTGACTGTAAATACTTTTTGTTCATTATAGTTCTTAAGTATTATGTTAAGTTCCATGGGCACTGGCAATATATGTTTTCCAACACTAGAAATCAGAAATTCCTTGGCAATGTTAAGGTAATTCAACTTTTGGACTTTAACTAAACCTTGAAGATTATTTAGTTCTATTGCTAGAAGAAACATTTTAATATAGAAATTTGTGTATAAATTACTCAGAAATATTTGATAAAATATTTACCATGTTTTGTTAATGAAACACTTGTTAAGGTTTTATCTTTTGTTGGCCATGCAGTTTTAACAACTGTATTTCCTCCAACAATTACAACAACATAATCTCCTATTGCAATTTCACATAGTTGCAAAGTAGATTGCGATACAAATACCATATCATTCAACGCCCTTTCAGAAATATTTTTTGGCTGTTCTAAGCAAACAATATTTATATACAAAACGGGTACAAGTAATGATGAATATAAGAGCATATATATACATATATATACCTATTGATTTATATATTTCTACGGTACTATATAATGTACTATTATGAATGAAATCATGATTCCACTGTTCAAGATTGGGTGGACAATTAGTATCATGAATTGTAAGATCTTTTTGTGTTAAAATACATTGACATTTTTCACATGTTATCCAAAGAGATAGACTTTTTCTTCCACCTTCTTTCGTCTTTGAAGTCATTTTGATAATACGATATAATTAATGCGATATAATTCATGAATCAAATTTTCCTTACAGTTCTGTAATATAATTTGTTTACAATATTTTTATTAAGTGCACTAAAATGGATAGACATTTTTTCTGAAAGGACATAACCTATAAATTATAAGTATTTTATATCAATTATAGTAGCAGAAAATACACATACATCTGTATAAAATATGTAGGAGTGTATACAAATGTTCTTATGGTGTAGTTTTTGATATTAAATTAAATATCAAATGTATTATAATTTTATACAAATATTCATAATTCAATGCCATCTATCGTGCTGCACGTGTTCGCTTGGTATATAGTAGCACAAGACTAACTTTCATACAGAATGATGACGATACGTATTTGACAAAGTATTCATTGATAACACAAGTAAAAAATATCTAAATAATCGAGTGACGCTATAAAAGTTATTTTAATAAATAAAAAATAGAGTATTTATCTAAAGAATGTAAAAATATATAAATATCATTATTTAAAAAAATTTATTTTTTTCAAAGGAAACAGAATTTAATCACAACGCCAAAGAAGATCATTTTGTCGTAATAGAAGATGTGCGAAGAAGATACAAATTTTCAGATGCAATTAGAAATGATGGCATAATTTAACGCATAATTTTAATTCGCCGAAACAATGAATGGCATTACGATAAAAAAGAAATGTACGAGGTAACGGATATATGATTCTTTCTTGCTCGTCGTTCCTTTTCTTTTTTAAGTTACGTATAAATCCAACGTCCACAGATACATCGAACTCGCAGGAAATTTCTGTAGAATGTGGATAACAAAGATACATAAAACAAGACCCGTGTATCGTGAAGAAGGCAGATTACTGAAGAGGATCGTTGATTTGCTCCAAACATTGCGATAACCTTAATTTACAAAATGTAGGTAATACAATATGCTACCGTTGTTTCTTTTTAACCCCTTACCTTACAACCATGAGTCATACTTGCCGCGAGGATTACGATCCAAGTTATTGCAAGCAAAATCACGTATAAATGTTTCAACCGTTGAGTTGGGCTAGTGAAATAGCTATTGTTAACGTAGATATGTAGGTATTGAAAAAGCAGCAGGGTAAGGGATTAAATAAGATGTTTCTTTTGTTTGGAGATTCGTTAATGGAGGATCCGATATCGATAAAGGGAAATTGTACGCGTGGAATGTCGAGGTTCGGCATGCAAGCGAGATGAATCAGGTTCGGCGGAGCATAAAATCAGCAGCAGCATCAGCCGCATCAGCCGATCGCGGCAGGCAAGAGGCAAAAGGCCGATGGATGGACGGGCCAGCCGTCACGAAGCGGGCCGACGTTCCCGTACCAAACGAGATTAATAGAGATCCGCCTGTCAGCCGGACGCCTCTCCGTCTGAGCGAGATCCAGCGGCTTCCAGACGGCCAGTCTTCTCGCAGATCGCAACCTGCGTGGGCAACAACCGATCGTGATCGATTGCACGGTGCGTCCTCTCTGGACTACCGCTTTGCATGTCGTGCGCGTGCGAGTCCAAGAGTATTGCGTGTAACCAGGAATCTTCTAGTCATCCGGGCATACATAGAGTAATGAGATAAATAACCAACTGTGACTACGTTTTATACACGCACTCTTATACGTTTTAGAGAAAATCGGTAAACGCCACCCGTACTCTTTTACACGGCGAACTCGCTTCGTGCATCCTCGCGATAAACACGCGAGCTCGTTTCCGTGTCTGTACCGTCCCGCTACGGTGAATCGCGCGTTTCCACCGATTTACACGTCTATCGTTAATCGTACCGATGCGAATACAAATCACGAGGGGTCGGTGGGCCGTATTCAGTGGCTTCACCTTAGTTTACCTCGTCAATTTGCGATTAGGTAGGCATCGCATCGCACTTTATCATTCCGATTCGTCCTTTCTGCCCCTTGCCCTCCTCGTTCACGAGTTTCATGTGCTATCTTTCACTGCTTCGCATTCTAATTTAACCGACACGAATCACGTTCGTCTCTGCGACAATTAGTAACGCTACGAGAACCGTAACGTATCCAGTTTGACGTTGCCGTCGGGGTTGTTCCTGTTTCAGTCGTCGGCGACAAGGATTCGGACAACGAAGGTAGGATACGCAGGGAAGAAGCCCGGCAACATGTGTGCTGCGCCAAGCACGAGAAGATGATCGACGTCGGATACGGTAAGCGAATTTACTAAAAAAAACAAAAAGAAAGAAAGAAAGTAGAAAGTGGGTATTAAAGTTAAAAACGAAGTCAGGACAGGGTACGACGAACAGAGACTCTAACGATGAAGGATCGTGGAACGGTGCGGCATTGAAACGAGATTAGGCGAAGGACTTGCGTAATTTTAACAACCGGCTAAACGTAAATCACTCGTTCCCTCGTTTCGCTTTTGCTGCCCCATATTCATGAGTGATAAACGCCGGTGGTCTTGCCGCTAGATCCGATCCGGTAAATTAATATCGGGTGTTCAATCAATTGACGCCGATCGAGAGGATGGAGCATCCGGTGACACGGTGTCGCCGTGTGGGCCGCGATCAAAAAGGTTTGACCGATTTATCATTGCACGGTTTCGCTTTAAAATAGCGCGGGAACAATCGAATCGATTCGCGGCTCGATCTCGTTACCCCTCGGTTTCCCACAGAGAGATCAATTGCCGGCTATAGATCGCGGAGGCGATCAAAGAACCGACCCTGCGATTCGTGGAATTAATCCCCTTAAGATTAATCCTCTTTGGGCACGAAGAAAGAATTAGCGTTTCGCCGAAGCGGCCGGTTCCGCGAAGCAGCTGAGGAAACAACCACCACCACCACCACCCTTCGATCAACGATCAATTAAACTGGACTTCGTTGACCGACTGGTGTCTGGTATACCCGAGCGGTGTTCAAGGGGACACACGATCCGTTCGGCTTGGACCTCCTAAGAAGACCGCGCGTGAATATCCACGTGGTGGCCCGGCGTTTCTAGTAGATCCCGAGAGGTAACGCCATTTATAGGGAGAAACGCGGAAAGGTGGCGGTGAAGTAGCCGATAGCCCAGGGTAACCGTGAATCACCGAGGAATCCTCGCATTCCGTGTCCCACGCGTTCGCGCCAAAAATAGCACGGTTGTACACGCTATAGACGGTTCTACCCTCTTCTTATATCTTGTCAACGTTTAACGCGATACAACCCGTAAATTTTGCGCCGCGATAGCGGCAGGAGCATTACCGTGCGGCGCCATCGCGGATTTACGCGCATCCCATTTTTCGCGAGCGAACGCCACGCAGCAGGCGCGCGATCAACAACACCGTTCACCGGCGGCGGCTCCTGGCCTGAAATTTCACCGAACCTACACCCGCGGCCACGTTCTTTCAGTGTCGCTAACCCAGACCCGTTTTCTCGATCGTTCATCTTATTAATCTTAACGCTTAGCCAACCGGATGGCGAGATCTCCCATTCTTTCCTCTGTCATTGATTCTAGTTACTTTTGTCATCGATTAGTCTTGAACTGGCGTTGAATTGATTAAAAATTGTACTTTGGAAGAGTAGAAAATGCATTCGATGAACCGTTAACAACACTAGTCCAAGATTAACTAATAACTAAAGCGAGTAGAAGCAATGGCAGAGGAAAGAATGGGAGACCTTGCCATTCGTTTGGTTAAGCGTTGAATGCGTTGCTTTTTCTCAGGAATATCAGGGGAGATAATCCAAATCAACGCAGGCCACTGCCGTAAATTGTGCCCGCAGCACGCGTTCGACGACCCAGGAGACGCGAGTCAGCCCGCGGTGCAGGTAAACTTTTTCTGATACGCACAGTTTTCGTTCACCTCGCGCAAGATTTCGGTTACCCGAAACGAGGATCGTTAAGATGGACGGACGCGCTCACGTCGATCCGTGACTCATGGGGCCCGGGCAGGATGCACCTGGTTGCAAAAAACTGCGCAGGGTAATCCCCGCCCTGGTGCGCCGGGCCTGCGACAAAAAACGGATCACCGTCGCGGAGTTTATCGAACCGGTCGTGGAACCGTCGAATTCTTCGACCCGGAATCTTTTAGAACTCAACGTCATCGTCCCGGTTATTTTACGGTTGAAAAAATGTTGGAGAAAAGCACGGGTGGACCACGCGCGGGTAGCGAGGGAACGGATCGAAGTCCGAAGATCCATGCGGAGATCGGACGTCGAAGAATTTCACCGGGCGTTCGAGCGGCGTGTCGAGCGAGCAAAAAAGAGAAAAGGAGCGGGTACGAAGCGAAAAGACCGAATTCGCAAGTAAAAAAAAAGATTACCGGCGATATACGTTGCCGCGGCAGGTTACGTATGCCAAGGGCTATACGAAGGGCGAAAAAGGCAGGAACGTCATGTAGATTTATGACGCATGGGATCGACCAATCCGCCAGCTGGAATGCGGCCACGCCAGCATCGCGCGATCGTACGATCTTCGCGACTTTTACGGCGTGTGCACCCCATACCGTATCGAGAACCACGTATTCTTCGTGGATGATCGTGCCCCTTTTAAGCATACGCCATACATATTCTATTCTCGAAAATCCATCGAATCGTACGTTGTAACCAGGGACGGCCGTCGCGCATTTCTTTTTCGCTTCCATGCCGGTTTCGATTGTTCGATCTCCTCGACGTCCTGCCACAATGACGGAGAGATTCATTAGCGGACTAAACGAAAGTGTGTCGCAATATTTTTCCGAATATTTTCGAGAATGCCCCTTCTTGTACACTTACCTATATCGGTTAACTCACTGTGGAGAAAGCTATTTTCGTCACGTGATGCAATCCGATCGGTGGTTTACGATCTTGCAGCACCCACGCTGCAGGAGAGGAACAAGCTCGGAAAGAAGAAATGTTGCACGCGATATGCTAAGAGGAGAGGATGTGTTTTGCGTCCTTGGAAGGTCGTATCGTGTCGGGTCACCGCTCCGGCGCCGGCTTGGCCAGCTACTAAATCCCGAATCGTATTCCTGGGATCTCGAGGATGGATGTACCTGGGAACAAAATTTATTAGAAAATATTCTTAGCCAGAAATATCACCAGGGGGGATAAACGGAGGAGCGAAAGAGAGAGAGAGAGAGAGAGTGAGAGGGGTGGGTGGGAGAGAAAGGGGTAGAGATACCGATGGCTTTGCACGGACAAAGATAACGGTCGATATTATCCCGCAGCGAGAATAATTAAATGGCCCGCGTGTCGCGAAAGAAATCGAGTACCAAAGGGAACGTCCGAACGGGAGATAACGAGGCGCGTGGATATTATAAATTCCTCCTGGGGACACCGTCGATACTTTCTTGGCTGACAAACGTACGACGGAATAAAGTACAAATTCTGTGAAGTCGCGTACTCGCTTCGCCCATCCACCATCTGTATCGATAAAATGTTCCCTCGATGTGATACACGGCTAAAACATTCCAGAAGCGTGTTCTCCTTCCTTACCGATCCCTGTTCGAGTTTTCGTTGGAACGGCATCGAGCGCAACTCCTTCGCGCTTTTCGTCTTTTCAGAGATGCTTCCTGGAATCGCATTGTCGTTCAAAGGCCGTGAAGTTGGAAAGGGTGTCAACGATTCAAGGAGTTCGCGTGATCGAAGTCACGGAAGCCTGCGAATGCACGCCAGATTCGTCCTGCAGGCGAGAATCGTTCACGCATCTCGTCCATTCCGGCACTCCTCATCAAGCTGTGATGAATGTCGGGGTATGCATGGGTCACTGTGCTAAAGGTGTGTGATCTTCTTTCTCCGATATTTCACTGGTTACCATACATTTCACCCGCAATCTTTGTCGATAAACCTTGATTTGTCTGTCGAAAGATCTCGGATGCAAACCGCTGAGAAACAGCACGGTCAGCATTAAAGGACCGAATGGTACGTATACGTTAACGCTAGGTTTACTACACTAGGTTTCCGATTTCATGAGCAAAATTTACAAAAACAATTACTATTATTCCCAATAATTTTTGTTGATTTTCATCGATGGACTGATACGAATATACTCTAATCTATTTCCTTCCCAGCTCTGGAGTTTCAAATTCTGTATTATGTGTATCTAATTCTTAGTACATATATATTAGAAATAGATGCACAAGAAATATTCGTAAATCTAGCGTTAGTGGTTGGCGGACGTGTAAGTAGCGTAAATGGAAAAATGTGTTACTTTTTAGGGGACGAAGTGTACCAGGTGATCGAGAAATGCGGCTGCGCTGGAGCCTGCCACAAAATGGACCATATGGAGACCGTTCTTGATTTCAGCGAAGTCGAAATTAAAGACGGTACGAACATGACGGACGTTAGACCAGTTATTCGGGTAAATTTTCCACCACCGTGATCTCAGGTGACGACGTGACAACATTGTTATTCATTGTTCCGTTTTATGTTCGCATGAACAGCAAATTAACGTTGGACAGTGCGTTGGGACGTGTCCAGGAAACGAGACGGAAATGTGTCTTTTGAGAGACACGAAAGAGCCATCGAGATGCTTGGCGGGCTTGTACTCGAAGCAGCACACTTGCACGCCGGCTAGATTCAAAGTTCACGAGTACAGGTACTTGAACGTCGTTTAATCGCCGCCGAGATGAACTCGATTAAGCATTCCATCGATGGGCTTGTTCGTTTGTTGCAGGACCCGTCGTAGATCGAAGAGGGAAATTATTCAAATCACACAGTGTGCCTGCGTCTGAGTAGGCTAGAAAAGATCGAGAGAGGTCTGTTCGATCCAGCGGACCGACGGGACAGGCTAAAGAAGAGGCATTCAAGCTATTTTATGCGTCGCGTAAACACAAAGTACCATTTCGATGTTCCTACATACACCGTGTATTGGTATGACAAATAAACGTACAATAACTTTTTAGAGAACGCCATTCGTCTCGTTCACTACACCGTGTCACGTCCACCATTAGACGATCCTGCGATTTTTACGGCAATAGAGTTCAATTCCTCGACGAACGCTCAACAAGCGGAATTACGTTTTAGGATTAGTTAGTTCCACTTCTGCCCATTTAATTCGACGCACGCCATAAAATGCGTGGATAGGAACGAAATGATATTTGACAAGAAGCGACGCAAAGGATCGGCAAGCTTCCTTTCATAAATTTGACGCGTGCATTTTTGCGAAAGACACGCCAATTGGCACTGGCCGACAATTGTACTAGCAACTATTCCCTGGTTCGTTCCGGGATCGTCTTCGGCTCGTATACGAATAATGCAACAAAAAGAACGAGGTCGAAACTGATGTTCGGTGTTTGAACGCGGAGGCGAAAATACACGCTGACACTCTTACGAGATCCGTCATCGTCCTCGTAGGAAAACAACCGATTATTCGCGACATCTAAATATCTCTGCGGGGCCACATGACTCGCCACTTACGAATCTACGGAATTTAGGAAGCGTGAGCTTTTTTTAATAGCCTCACGGTGTCATCATCTCGTTTCTCCTGGGTTTCGTTCGGCCTCCCGATACCATCGAACCTTCGTGTCTCTCCCTCTCCACAACCCCCTTCTTCATCGGAATCGTTTCATCCGCGACAAAAAAGAGAAGCAATTAAACATTTTTCCACTCGAAAATGCGCAACGTACAGGAGACAGTGGAAGGAAATTGTTAAAGCAATTTCTCGGTTGCTATAATAGAAAAGTGATGCGCGCTCGTCGGTCCAGGATGACCAAGGATGATCTAGGACGGCTTAATAAGAAGCGATCGTGGAGGCGCGACGATGTCGTGCCGCGTTTGAATCGCGTAGCATCGTGTCGGTGTCCCGTGAGAGAAGCCGATGTCGCTGCGGGGAGCAACGCGGGGGAGGCAACTCCCGGCATAGCATAAAGGTGACTCCTCGCAGCCAAGACCTCCCATATGCTACTTAGCGTTCCGTTCGGTTCGGCAAACCTCCTGTCCGCCAGCAGCGAAGGTGTCCGCTCCTTCCTCCGCTAAGAAGCGTTTGTCGCAGACTCCACGTACGATCCGGTCGATGTTCTACGCTATCGTCGGGCCTGTTCCTCGAACCGAATCCGGACAGTGTGCCGTTGTCGGTGGCCGGTACGAGCCTGCTTTCCGATCGTGTCTGAAAAATCGAGCGCCTCTTCGATCTGTCCAGTGAAACGCAAGCGAAGATGTTGACGAGACACCATCTTCTTCTCGCGACCCTGTCCCTTTTATCGTGCTCTGTCAACGTGCACGCACACCCGAGTCATTTCTCCGAGGACGTCGACGCGAACGAAGGAAAAGAACTCGGACGCTCCTGGTCGCTGGACGAGTTGAACGAAGGGGACGAGCGTGACGCTCGTCGATACGAGGCGTTGGAGAAACTGCAACAGGTCCGTCTTCGAGGAATACTGTGACGTACGACTAAGCTAGCTTATTGTGAGAATCGGTGAAAATGGAACGTGTGCTTCCGATCGGATCGGAAACGAGAGTGAACCGATATGAAACGTATATACCCGGAAGGTAAGCGTGTTTGGAACGCTGCGTTAACCAGTTCATGAAATCGTTACAGGTCCTTGGTATTCGGAGCCACGGTGAGAAAACGGGACGTCGCAAGGTGCCGCCGCAATTTATGGTGGAACTGTATAACAACGTAGCCGATCCCAGTGGTGTCACGCGAGGCAAAAATCCATACAATGCCAAGGTTGTTCGCAGCTTCATCGAAAGAGGTAAAACGCGCGCCTCTCCTTCGAATGCCGTTCGATTTTCCCTCGTCGCTCTGAAATCTCGCTCAAGCAAACAACTTTCGCACAGATACTTCTATGCTGCGGTATTATTTCTTCAACATCACGGGATTGGAAGTGAACGAGTCCGTTCTGGAGGCGGAGCTTCATCTGTATCGGAAGAGGACACCGCTGAAAGCTATGCATCCGTCTACCTTAACTTCTCCTTACTACTTGGTGAGTACACGATTTCTGCGGTTCCTTAATTTTGAAAAAATCCTCCCGATCTGTGTATCTCCCTTCCAGATAAGAGTGTATCAAGTTCTGGATGAGAAGACTTTAGACGTCCCTGATCTGCACAGGCTACTAAACGTTAGATATGTTGGAGCGCACGCATCCGGTTGGCAGGTCGGTTTCATAATTATGGAATTCTTAAAAAGACGAAAAAAGAGACTACCGTTTTCCTTCTTTCGATTAGATATTCAACGTGAAGCAAGCCGTCCTCGCCTGGTTAACCGGGGAACCGAACCTTGGCCTCTTGGTCACCGCTTCCACTTTGTTCGAGGACCAGGTGAACGTAGAGTTCTCTCGGCGAAACGAGTACCATCATAGCAAGCAACCCATCCTGGTGCTGTTCGACGACGACGGGAAGGGACGCCGAGGTGGTAAAAACACGGTCCCGAGATACTACACTTACGGCAACAACGAGATCGAAGGAGAGGTGTCCTTCGATGACGAGGATCAAAAGTCTGAGGAGAGTACCGAAAAGCACGATCGAGGGAAGGGTCAACCGGAAGAGGCTCGATGGGAGAGCGAGGATAAGTCCGAATTCTTCCAAAGACAAAAGAGAACACGCGTAGGTAAACTCGACGACGTAACGCAGGCGACTCGAGAGAAGCAAGACCCCGAGGAAGCAACGTCTAGGAGGCGTCGAAGGGACACCGTTTCCCCGTCGCGAAAGCTTCATAGAAATGACCCCTTGAACGGTGCGATGTTCGTGAACACCTTGACATCGATGGACATATACAAACGAGCGACGCGTCGCGAGAGAACGGGAGAAAGAGTCCGCCAAAGGTCGATGTTGCGATTGAGCGAGAAGTTTCGCGGGAAACGGTCGACTAAAAGTCACGCGTCTGTTCAGCAGAACGTCACCGAATGCTCGAGGCACGAGCTGTACGTAGACTTCAAAGAGATCGATCTTTCCTCCTCTATCATTGCCCCAGCCGGTTATTCCGCTTATCACTGCAAGGGCATTTGCGAGTCGCCGTTGAGTCAAGATCAGCAACCGACGAATCATGCCACTATCCAAGGAGTCGTCCACAAGATGGGACTGGTGAAGGGGGTTGACAGACCCTGCTGCGTGCCCACGAAATTGTTAGGCATGACCATTCTATTCTTCGACGACAACGAGAACGTCGTCTTGAAAGTTTACCAAGACATGATCGCGGATCGTTGCGGATGTCGTTAAGCATCCGGCCATTTTAGAGTTTGTGCGTTGAGTCTGTTTGTTGTCCCCGTGAAAGAGGGAGTGAATGAAACATTGAACTACATATTATGTATGTCCCGTAGATATTGTACGAAAGAAGAATGTATGAATATGCAAGGGGACGGAAAGAAGGGAAGCGAAAGAGAGAGAGAGAGAGAGAGAGAGAGTGATGATAAGTGTAAGAGAGCGAAAGAGAGAACGTATGTGAAAACGTTTTTTACGCATTAGCACGAGAGTCATTCCTAGAGATTCGCCCGAAGATCGTCGTTCAATCGACGTCCCAATATTGTACATAAGAACATTCCTAAATTCGCGTAGAGTGATGCGTATCAATGATTAGCACGTGTTTATATCGTATCCTGTATCGTCGTTAAATTATTATTATAATCACACCTAGGTTGTTAATCGTCTCGATCACTGTATATACCGTGAACACTGTATATATCGTAAAACGTTAGAGTTATTTATATTTTAATTACGACAAATAAAACGAGTATTTAAGCTCTCGCGTCGTTTTCACGGGTAGCACATAACTTGTTCCTTTTCACCCTCCTGTCACGACCGAACCGAGATTCGCGGCTACAGGCAGCAGCTTCTATATTTAGAAAGGTGGTGTCGTTTCCATTGCGATACACTTGAAATTATACTTATTTTAATAAACAGCGTGTCACCCCCTCGCCCCTCTACCGGATAAACCAAGCCGGACGAGCGAACAAGAAAACGAGATTTGAACATAGCGAAGCAATTTTTTTTTTTTTTTCGCAGAAGACAGCGAGGTAGCGCTCGTTGGTTGAACGGTGAAATCAAGGCGTAAATTTTACGAGCGAGCCAATAAAATAAACGTGACGGTAACAGTGGCCGAGACGATGCGTTTGGCGCCACTGGATGCAGAAAGGCAGTTGTGGAATGTCAGCGCTACCGGTGTTAAATGCCGCCCGTTTTACCCTTTTTTGCGATCCGGCATCGGTAGCGCTCTACGAGTAAATAAACCTGGCTGAATCGGAATCAGGCGCCCACGGGCCCATCCCAGATTTCCATCGCTAATGGTTCGCTCCCTTACCATTCCGGATTTCTGTCGCGGATACTTTTACGATTCACCCCTTTCGCTCTTCCACGTTTCATGGCTGCTAACGACGCGATGACGTTCGCGGTCCTCGTTTCATTCCATTGCCGGAGTCACCGGGAACGTAAACAGATTAGTTTAACGACCCCTGTGGAATTCGCTGCGCGCGATCCTCGATCGATTCGAGATCCGATCTAGTATCGCTGCAGCTCGCGCTTCTCTCCTAGGTTTCACCCCGGCGTTCGCGTGGAGCGCAGCGTGAGGACGTCGAACAATCGGACAGAATTACGGATGATTAGGCGACCTCGATCGACTACCGTCACCGAACCGCCGCTGTTTTTCTTCCTGTTTTCTTGTTAGCTCCCTTTCGAATCGCTGCACGCGCATAAATTTCTGCCCACGCCTCCCGCGGAGCTGGCCAATTTGTCCGGGGAATAATTTTAGGTTTTTCATCCAGCCTCCTTCTAGCCATCCTCCGCCCCCTCCCATCATTCTCATTCGTGAATCGTAACACGCAATAGATTGTCACGGTGGAAGAGGGAAAACGAGAGGGGGAGGAGAAGATTTAAAGGAGAATACAGGAACGATAAATAAGGCGATTCACGATGAAAGGGAGCAAGCGTCGCGTTTTCGATACGGGGATTCGCATATTTGCGAGCGACCGATCGTTCGCGTGCCATCATACCGCATTCCACGCGCGTGCATCTTCGGTTAGGTATATTTAATCCACGGTGGGTGTATTTTCGAATCTGCCCGTCTAAAAATAGCCGGAATGCGTTCCATTGCATTCCAACGCTGTATTTAGATCCTTGGTATCGTAATACCGAGAAGCAGATACGTGACCGCTTATTTTCTTTTTCTCGCTCATAATTACCCGCTCGACTCGTCAACAATCCTCGAGCGGAAACTGTAGCGCGTACGGAGCTCTATGCTGTTCCGCGGAAACTGGTCGATGGCTTGAAATATAATAGACGTACCTGCGGAACCCGGAGGAATCGAGCGTGGCGGAAGCACAGCCCTATGGAAAAGGGTTAAACGCGTCGAACTTTCGTGTATGGGTCTCAAAGATAGGAAGTAGAGAGGAGAGGACGGAACCGTTGTAAAATGGAAAGAGAGGACCGATAGGGCGAGAACTGCCGCTAAGTAAGAGGAACCCTAAGCCGTGAACTGTACGACGCACAGCCCGATGGTCTGCGTACAATGACGTAGTGTTCTGTCATCCGGCGCGCTACCTCTCCAACCTCTCCACTACCACTGTGCCTGGCCATTATAGTGGGACAGAACTTCACGAGTTCACAACTATACACATAGTGGTAGACCTTTGAACGGTGCGTTCCTCCTGTCTTGTGTACGCCGCGTTTCCCTCATTCCTTTGCTTTTTCGCGGTTCTTTCCGTCGTTTCCCTCGACGTCCATACCATTCGCGACGATTATCGCCCTTCCCTCGATTTACGGTCTTCGTCCGCGCGACACGTCCACGGGCATCCGTGGTAAACCGTGCCGATTGCACCCGATCGCTGCAGAACCAAGTTCGTAAACAAAGGGGACGACGACACCGGCTCTGTCATTCTTGGATCGTTTGATCGCTAGAGATGAAACGTAGAACGCGATCATGAACGTGGAAATCTAGAATGGAAGCATTGGTTGCGCGTCAGCTTCGAACGGTATCACGATGTCGCGTGTTTAAACGTTCAAACGAAGAGGGAACATTATGAGGAATCCTCGACGGCAAACATGAAAGCTTTGTCCTTTCTCTACTGGATAATCGTCTTGCAAGCAATGATAACAATCGTTTCAATGGGACACCCGTGGGACCGTCAAGTAAGTAGCCGTTTTAATTGTAAGCGCTTATTAACGAAAAGGATGAATAATCGTGAGGTCTAAACGGAAACGCGGGAAATTGAAATTCTGTCCGCAGACCGACCTACTGCTACGCCATTGAATGAGAAACGATCTCGCAACGCACGCTTCCGAGAAGTAGAAACGTTCTCTCTGTGTCTCTCGGATCGACGAGCGTATCCCATTCCGCTCCGTTCCATTCCAGTGTATACCGCCGCATCCCTTTTCCCTGCGCGAGCCCCCTATCTCATCCTCGAGCCAAACACGGCCTCTTTTGATGTGGTGCCGACCTCCGTTGCCCACCTCTGTCAAGAACGACTGAATGATTCCGCCTATCTTCCTCGAATCCTTCAGCGATTATTTCTGATCTATCTTTCGTTTCTTACTCAGAATCTAGCAACAATTCTCCTGTTTCTTCGAACAGGTGGGCGATCAAAGAACCATTGCAGATTTGGAGATGATCGGGACTCGAAAATCGGCACTGGGTTCGTTAAGTTCCTTCTCGGCGTCAAACAAGTTGATTCGAAGCAAACGTAACGAACAGAACGAGACGGAGGAGATTCCTACGAGGCACGCGAGGCACCGGAAACGACGTCGCTGCAGAAACCGATCGACGTGTCTTCGGGGCTCATCCGCGACCAAAGTGTTCCCTTTGCAAAACGACACCGCGTCGTTCGATCAAGCTTCCAACGAAAGGAAGGAAGATCACGATGCTAGCAATACGGTCGTAGATATCGAGGAAGAGTTGCGCGATCGATCGGGGATGAATGTCCGCGTGCAGGTGATTATCGGAGTAGAGATCTTCAAGAAAAAGAAAAGTACATGAGAGTATCTATCTATTTTTTTCCCCGCACGCAGGAGTCGTACAATGAAACGAGGAAGGAAGATTACGATGTTACCGATGGCGACGGAGAAGAGGGTAGAACTGATCCTAAGGGAAGAACCGTTGTTAACGATGGTCTACCGGACGACGAGTCAACAGACTCGTACGATGAGCGATCTCTTTCCAGCAAGATCGAGCCTGAAGGCACGCCGCCATCCTCCGGGATAAAGGATCTACCGAAAAGGGATGAGATCGACGATAGCACGGATTACTTCTCGACCATTTATTCGGCCATCAACGATCAAGTTGCGATTCATGAAAGTCTCGGCGTTCTCCTGAGTAAATTGTTCCAAGGTCTGCGGAATGTCACCGCCACGGATAGGCGAGACATCTTGAAAGAATTGAATTTTGTGAACGGAACGAACGAAGACCCTTGCCAGAAGTGGCTGAACAGCAAGGACAGGCTCGAGCAGGTTTTCTTAGGTAGGGATTCAACATTCATAGCGACGGTAAACACTGGCTTGGTTCCTCGAACTTGCCCCGTTGCAGGTGGCCTGGCGTCGTTACCCGCCTGCCCGTGCCAATACCCGAGCAACATCTTTTACGACGACAACATTTGGGACGAGAGCCGGAAGAGGTATTTCAGGTGGCGAGACGTGAGCGGCGATTCTCAAAGGCTCGACGTTTACAAGCCTGGTGCCGCTTATTGCGTGCGTTCGTTGTTGACGCAGGGAAGCGGAAGCGCTGCTGCACAACACTGCTGCTACGACCGCCGTAGGAAACTCTTGACCCGCGGTTCCGGTGCTGGTACGCCGAACTTCGTCAGTCCAGAGATATCGCCGATACTGCACAAGAGAATCGACGTGCTACCTTGGAGACTCTGCAAGGGTGACTTCTCTAGGTCTCCTATTTTCAATCGTCGTACCTAAAATTAAGATAACACTCGGTAGTTTTCGTTTACGCGAGGTTAACGTAATCGATGTTACAGGTACAACGAAGTAAGACCTCCGAACAACGACAACGGCTGCGAAGCGAATCCCGAGGACGAAGAGTACCAACGGCAGATCGACAGCACCAAGTATTATTAATTCTCGGGTCAAAGATTAACGATATACGGAATACCTGGAAGACTGTGTTTGCAGCGAATTAGCTTTAGGGGCATAAAGAATAACTTGTACTATCGAACTTAAGAAATAAACGTTACTTTGTTTATTTCATCTTTCGCATTGTATTTCTGTACCCACGTTTCTAAGTAGAATCCTCCTGCGATGATATTCAAAAAGACGCGCCCTAATCGAAGAGAATCCGAAACCGGTTTAGGGCATGCGATTCGCCTGCTTGCAGTCATGTTTCTTGCGCTGCTTCGCGGGCAAAAGAGAGGGGAGCAAGGCGAACTCAGGGACGGCCAACGAAGTCGGTTCAACCGCGCGTGCCACCAGACTGTGTTCAGTTGTTATGGTTACTGCTTGCAAACATAGGTTTCGTAGCTCTCTGTTCGATGGACAGCCATGGACTGGGCCACGGATTTGGAGTTCACCTCGAGAAAAGTAAGTTTTCAAAAGTAAGGTTTAAACATTTCAAAGTTCTGGTTGTTCTATGAATTATATAAATCAAGAAGTTACTAGACGATTAAGATGACACTAATTTTTAGCTGATACCTCGTCTTGGTAGAAGATCAACACATAACGTTGCGCAAGAAGAGTCAAAAATAGATGACGATCTTTTGGAAAGCCCTGTATCATCCTCCTCTGGGAAATCGACGCAACCACCTGTAGCACCTCCGCGTACTAGAAAAACTGGATGGGGTGACGAGTTGAAAAGTGGGAAGTAAGTTGTTTCACGATTAATCCTATTTCCTGCTAATAAGTACTGCTTCCATAGTGCACGCTCACCTTTCCTCTTTCTTTTTTTCTGATTTTAGGACGCGTGGAGCCTCGAGTATCATCGAACAGTAAGTATAACGAATAGAATTAAAGCTTCAGGTACCTGTAGTCACTGATAGACTGTTTCTCAGGGAGCGCTCTCGAGGAATAGAGAAGGACGAGGTGATCGATGGTAAGGATCGACATGAGACTCTAAAACGTAAAAAACGTCGAGTTAAACGAACGTTGTATCATTTGCAGATATTCCTGTTATACCAGATTTGGATGAGATTCAGGAGGACAACGCTTTATCTAACATAAATACACCAACGTAGGTACCATCGTGAAGTTTCGCAGAAATTTTCATTCAGTTCCTTTTTCATTTCGATATCCTTGTAGGGTCAATGTGAACAGAGTCGCCGCGTACAAAGAACTTGACACAGACTTGGTGAAGAATGCTGCATTTACATCTCTAAACGGAGTTAATCTGTCTCCTCTAGCAGAGAAACTGTATAATGAAAACTTGACGAAAGAACCGGACGAAGTATGGAATTGGAATCTTCTTTTCACTCAAGTTTCGTCTGAAGTAAATACTGAAACGCAAAAGAAAATTGTTGCATGAATTATAACCTTGTACTATAAAAATAAAGTTGAAAGATATTGGAGAAAAAGAAACGATTGCATCTATGTTTTATTTTTAAGCAATTTTATATTTTATGAAATTTAACCAAAAAATCAGAAAAAAACATGGCATACTGCTTAACTGCAGTGCCTGTATATGGAAGCGACAAATTATAACCTCGTCTGACCTATTCGATTTACCCCCCAATTTGGAAATCGCGGTAGTTCGAGGAGCGACGTGAAGACTCAACCGTGCAGGCGTGCAGATCCGAGGTGATTTAAAAACCACGAACTTGCACGCGCAATCGGGAGTCGAACACAAGCTACTTGAAGCGACCACGTGACAACACCCACTGAGCAGATCTGCCATATTTCTACGTTAGCGATCAATGTTCAGCTGTGCCATCACTAGCACACACTTCCACAAGCAACCTTTCTGATTCTTGTATATAAAGTAACTGGATGCTGTTGGACCACTTGCGAGAAAGTGTGACATGTCATATATTAACAAATTTAGCGAAAAATATTATACCTTTTACAGAAATTCACGTTGCAGTAGAATATAATATTTTATATTGTGCTAATCATATCGATAAAATTCTTTTAAAGCAATTATTTAATGTTAATATAAATACAAGTTTCAAGTGATCAAGATGGAAGCCATCTAGTGGTTAAATTCTGGTACTACTCTAAGCACAAGTTAAAAATCGATATATCGAATGTAAAGTTAATGTATCGAAATAATACAATCGATACATCAAAATTATCGCATCGATACATTGCGATATACTAATATCGCAAATACTGAGAATGTTAGCTACGAGTTTGAAATTGACAGAAAGGTCAAATGATAACCCATTGTAAAAATTAATTTTATTTGCATGTTGTCGTTCAGAACAAAATTAACGAGCACTCGAAAAAAGTCTTCCAATTCCACTTTACAAAGGTCTAATGTATTACGATGGGCATGGTATATTCATCAGCAGAAAAGGTGGAAGAACCCAACGTAGTAACCAATACTGGAGAATGTATACCATGTGTAGAACCGCAAGACAAAGCGCCTGGGAATCCAGGAAGCTTCGAAGATATTCATAAGAAGGTTAAAGATCTTTATCCAAAAAACTTTGAAGGAGCAAGACTCACCATCAACAAAATTCTTAGTGAACATTTCAACGTAACGCATTCAATCACTCTTAGTTCTGTTACGCCGTCTGGATATAAATTTGGCGCAAAATATATTGGTACAAAAATGATTGGTTTAAACGAGAGATATCCCATAGCCATAGGAGATATTATGCCAAACGGAAACTTGACCGCTTCGTTTGTGCATACGCTAGGATGTAGACTTAGGTATAAATTATCAGCGCAAATTGCCAATGGAAAGTGCAAAGCATCGAGTTCTAGCATAGAATATCGGTCGAATGACTTCACGGTAGCGGTGACATTGGCTAATCCACGATTAATAAAGAATCAAGGAACAATGGTTATACATTTTTTACAATCGATTACGTCGAGGATTGCATTAGGAGCCGAGATTGCATGTCTTCGTGGCTCCAAAGTTCCAGGCGGTCAACAAACGGTCATGTGCGTAGCTTTTAGATACAGCACAGGGCCTATGACATTATCGGGAACAGTAGGTGAAGCTGGACTTCATCTTTGTTACCATCGTAAAGCCAGCTCGCAGTTGGAACTTGGTGTCGAGTTGGAAACAAACACTAGAACTCATCAGTCGGTCGCTACTATAGTTTATCAAATAAACGTACCGTACGCAGATCTCATCTTTCGAGGCATCGTGAACTCTGAAACTACAGTTGGTGGCGTATTCGAGAAGAGGCTGTACCCTATTCCAGAATCCTCGCTGGTTATTAGCGGGCTTTTAAATCATAAAAAACAACAATTTCGCGTAGGCGTTGGTCTTAACATTGGACAATGATAACGAACGTATGATGCGAATTTAATGCACGTAACTGACACCGTGTTTTTTTTTTTAATGTCATTTATAAGACTGATAGGTACCGTTCAATGGTACAGAATATAATGTAGACGATTTTAATTGTTCCTTTCAAAATCTTACAAACTTGTTATAATTTCTGTCGCAGAATAGTTCGTAACAACACGTGAACAGCATTATATATTTTAAACAATTGTTATGCTTACATAAGTGTTATAAAGTATGTGAAAACTTTGAAGCATAGCGCTCGCATATTGACATACATTGAATCCTAAAGAAACAAATCTTTTTTATCTAATTGACTGAAACTAAATGCAAGTGTCCAACCTGCTAATATCGTCACTTTTTTTAGTCAAAGATTTTGATTGATAGTTAATATTTATTAATTACATATTATTCTAGTCATCCCCATTTGCTATCCGTTCGTCCAAATCATCATACTCGTGGAAAGCGGTTGTCTTTAATTTATCGAAATTCACTTCAAACTTTTCACTAAGAAGTCCATTTTCATCGGCGTATTCTAATATATCACAGATCAATGGCGATTCCACACCTAGTACGTACTCGCATGTTTTCGGTTCGAGTAAAAATAGAGAAACGCTTGACGGACTAGCCGTATGACTTTCAATACATTTTAATTTCACCTGCAAATTAAGTTCTGTTAATTACGTAAATTCTTTCGTATGAAAATAAACGAAATTATGATTTTAATTCTGTATTTGTGATACCTCCGTCTGTCTCGGGTTGCCAGTCTTATCACAAATAGTGCCATCGCTATAAAAATGAGAGAGTTGTTTTCGTAATTCTGGCGACTTTGGTTTTTTATGTGGATACGTAGCAATCCATTCTAAGTGTTTCTGTTTATCAAATTTTCCGAGATTTACTATTGTCTTTTTACCGTCGCGTTCTATATGATATTGAACTACTGAGCGTCCATAGCAAAATTCATACTTCCACCATCCGTTTCCCTGTTTATATCAATCACATATTGTTAAACAAAATGTAATTAATGTAAATGAGTGAAATACTTACTCCATGTAAACAATTTTTCCCACTCAAAAAGTTTTTCACGGGACTCACTTCTGCTGGACTAATACCTTGATCTGCTAATGAATTTATAGAATCTTCGATATTATTATGTTTATCAATAACCCCGACAGGATGTATTTCAATTCTAACACGTGCTTCACCATCCTGAAATTAATGCAAATCAATGAAATTCTTTATTAAAATATCCACAAAATGAACATCCTCGTAACACATGCTACCAATGTTAATTTCGATTGTATGAGTTTGTTAGACACATAAATGCGCTTACAGATCATTCTCCCTTCTATAATAGACAATATTAATAAACTTTATTTATCGTTAACATGATTTAACAAGTTTTTAATAGTATAATATTTTATATTTATTCCGAAGATATATGCATCATTTAGTGCTTTATGCTGTATGATTATTGTTTTTAAAGTAATGCTAGCTATTTTTAATTAAAAGCAATGCATAAAGCAAAAATAAATACTGTAAATGTGGCTGTAAAAAGGTAAAGCAAAGGATGCTGTAATGTAACAATGTTGATACATAAATAACATTTGTGATATCGTAATATTCTTTTGGAAAACATGTATACTTAAAGGAAAAAATTGTATGTAGAAAAGGAAGGGACAGAATGAGATACAACTTGAAGGCAACAATGACAAGAACCACCAAGCACTATGGCCTGATCCCAAAAATACGAAATATTCTGACCTGGCCTTCCTTATCTACATGGAAGATTGCATAGACTTCTTGCGGCTTGTCATCCTGTGCAACAAATAATTAATTCAGTATATGGATAATAAACAATTTAAAAAAATTAACTGAAAATTATTTAACTTTAACTAAAGAAACTATGGCTTAAATTAAAAGTCAAAAATATTTTTAAAATCTTAAAATTTAATAAAAACAAAAGTTACTTATAAGAAATTGATCAAAGCAGTTTTCTACTAATGAGTAAAATATAGCGTTTTACATTGACAAAGTGCATAAATCGATTTTAGCATATTTTGAGATCTATAATTATTTAAAACATCTTGCATATATTTTACATAGATCAACAGCAAAAATTATCACTACCATACACAGAAAATATATAAGTACATATATTTTATTTTAAATGACAGTATTATATACATACGACACAAGCATAATTAGAAATAAATAACTGAATACAAAGAACGCATAGAAGAAGCTTTTACCGTTACTTTCTGATATCGAAGTTTTAGACTTTCTATCTCCATTGCAACAAGAGATCTTGGCTTCTTTGGTGCATTGTCAATGGGATGACAATTAATTTCATTTTCTCCTGTAACTTGAGGTTTATAATCAGGATGACTACAAAGCCAAGGAGAAAGAACAATTACTTCATATTCACAGCTAGATGGTTCCTCTAATGAAAACAACTCATGTTTGCCATGCTGATAGCAAACATATAAAACCTTTATTTTTCGTGGCTTGTTAGTCAAATCACAAACTGTACCATCACTCATGTCAATTTCAACATATGGCATATTGATTCCATCTACTTTTTTAACAGGTATATCTGCTTTCCTATTAGGATTTGCTTCTCTTTTTGTATATTCTGCTAAGAGCTCTAATTCTTTCAATTTATCATAAGTACCTAAATAATATTCATGCGTCTTTACTTTCTTTCCTTCTCTATCTTCATGATATTGACGCACAAATTTTCCATGACATAATTCATATGACCAATAAGCTTCAACCTATACAAATATGTATTACTTTTACATAAAGTTCAATCTTTTATATAATTTATGTATGACATGTGGATAATATTTATAATACATGCCCTGTAGGAACAAGTGCTTTGTTTAAATAGTGGTAATAAAATTTCTATTGGATTCGGTCCATTATATGGTTCATTATAGTCTTGTTCCTGCTCCGAATCATAGATAATTAAGCATTGATATTTTTCTTTATTTGCAGTTGTTATAGTATAAGGTTCTACATTTGTTGTAGATTCCTATTAGAAATATATATAGATACAATAAAATATTTAGTTAATAATAATTTATATTTCAAATTAATTTTATTAATACTTACTAATAAATTTGAACTAGCTTTGTCAGGCCAATTAATTTTAAATAGAACTGTATCATCAAAACTTCTGAAATCATGTCCATATACAATAGTAACTATGATACAAAATGCATTGTAAATACCAAAGTATTTCCACATTTTTATAAAATTAAAATTACTTCATTATATTTTTATTTGAAATATATATGCGATATCTAAAGATTTGTAACGATAGCAATATATCTACATTAAATTGTTTATGTTTTGTATCACTGTCGTAATACTTAAAAAATATTTATCTAAACACATCAACGAAAATTTTACGTGCATTTAAATTCACAGTGATTTAGATTTTACTTATGCGGTGAATAAAAGTTTTAATGTCGTCGTTGAAACGATTTTCTTGCTACGTGGTTGCTACACTCACGGAATTTTCAGTTTTCTGGCTAAATAACCCCAACTGAGAGAGAGTATCCAAATACCAGTAATTTTGTACCACGTGAACAATATACGTGGTCGTTTTCCTACATAATACTGTTCAATTGTACAACATATGAAAAATATAGGAAGGGAAATATTTAATGATAAAAACATATAAAAAATTAAAAAGACAATTTTTTTTATTTTAAGTGTGAATTTGTTTCATAGCTCTGTAATAAAACAATTTCATTTATAAAACTTTTGGATAAGGGTTCTGGGAAGTAGTTATACACTCCTTTATCGAAAAGACTGTGAGTGCAACCAACGTATGAACATACATAACCCAACAACGGATTCAAAAGTTTATAGGTGGCGTTTATGTATATAAAAGTTCGAATTTCCGCGGTAATCGATTAAACTGGTTTTTATAAATTTTATGTAAAACTTTGATAATTTTTTTATTTAACAAATTAATTAATTTACAAGAAGACAACATAATTCAAATAAATCTAGTAAAAAGTACATTTTATTAAAATTATCGTTGATTTGTCTTACTTTAGGAGAAGGGATTTCGAGTTCGAAAGTTCATAGCAGTTTATAGAACCGCCATTACTACCAAGTAATCTGACAGCGATCCGATGAAATTGTTTCTACCGCTAAAATCTTGTGAGTTTGGTGTGCCTTCTCAATAGTGATATGTCTATTTAGTCTGTGATTCGTGACCGAGAATCGTAATCGGGAACTCGTCGAAGTAGAAACAGGCATCAACTAGTTCGACCTTAAAAGTCATCTAGCGTTGACCGTTTATCCATATTTTATAAAAAACATCTGTGATAATTTGGAAACGTATACTTTCATCTGAAATAACATGTCGGATACAAGACGACGACGAAAATCTAATCAGTCTTGCGGTTCCGATGACCTCTCTGATTCTGGCGAGGAATTAAATGCAACAAAAGAGACCCAGGTTAGCTGCTACAAAAGTGTTTTCGACCAGGGATTTAGAAGACTTGAATTGAATTGTTTTTCATTCTCTTCATAATCTTCATGTTCTTATTATTTATTAATCTTTTTGCTTCTCGTTGAACTGGATCGAAGGTTTGGCGGAAGACTTGATTAAGTGGATTAATTAGACTGTTGTAATACTTCTAAGTATGATTGTAACTAAGCAGACTTTCTTTTAAGTTCGACTTAAATTAGCAAGTGGTTTTATGAATGTTACAATTTCAATGCACACATAAACAATAAGAAATAAAATTATTCTGTACATTGAACTCAAATAAATTGCACTTTCATAAAATCTGAAACATTTCAATAGCAATTCTTCAATATTGTTAATTAATTGTAACTCCATTTTTGTATTTTTTTTACAAATTTTTTTATAGAGCAGCGAGCAAACTGATGGACATCAAGACTCAGAATGTGATATTTATCCTTCTGATTCCGACGCTGAATCTCAAGATGGTGCATTGCGAGAAAGTGGTGATGGCCAGGAAGAGGAAAAGCCTCAGAAGAAGTTGGACGATGATGAAGACAGGCGTAATCCACAATATATCCCTAAAAGAGGAACATTTTATGAACATGATGATAGAACCACTGACGAAGTGACAGATGACACTGCAGAGTCACAAAATGAGAGAGAAACCAAAGAAAAGAAGGTATGGAAAGACAAAGAAGATAGATGGGATCATGATCGATATAATGATGAAGAACAAGCGCCAAAGAGTCATGAAGAGTTAATAGCAGTTTATGGCTATGATATAAGAAATGAAGAAGGTCCACCCAGAGCTAGAAGAAGAAGAAGATATGGGTACATACATCTTTATAAGTGTTATAATGTTTATAATATATATCTCATGCATTTTGTGTTTCTTAGTCGTGGCCCTAATAAATATACACGTAATTGGGAAGATGAAGATGCATATGGCAAACCCGGAACTAACATTTCCAATAGGAACAGGAAGTTTAACAGAAGTGGTGAAGATTTTCCTGCTCTAGCAGCTAATAAAAACGTTTCTACGCTTGTAGAAGAACCAGTAATATCATCGGCATGGTATAGTAGTAAAAATAAGTCACAAAATAAGATGCAAAATTTTCCACCTTTGCAAGCACAGAGTGATAGTCCGAAAACAAAACCCAGCAGTGCATCTAATACTCTCATGTATGTAATGTTTTTTAAAACGTTAAAGTATATCTGGAAGGACGAAAAACATTTATTTTAATATTTTAATTTATAGAAATGAAAATAAAGCTCCTAATGAACCTACAAATCCAGCTTGGAAAAAGGATACTAAACATTCATCTAATACTCAAAGTAGTAATGGAAATAGTGGAGCTGGTGGTGATGCAGATAAATTAGTTAATACAAAAACGTCTCCAAGAGATAATAACAAGAGGAATGTTCAAGAATCTGCAAGCTTGGCAGCGAGTAGAACCCGCGGGCGAGGATTCCGCACGAACGTTAATAATAATATGGTCACTAATAGAGCAGTTGAGACTAAACCAAAAGGACGCGGATCGGGACCAATCACCGCGGAGAATAAGAGAAATAATGTAATACCAAATGATGACGAACAGCAAATTTCTCATGACATGAAACACGTTAGCATTAGCGATGGTGCACAATATCATCAAAGTGGAAGACATAATAGTAAGTGTTTGATTCGCCTAGAAATATCATATGCTACTTTGTTTATTTATGTTTCGTTTTAGAAAGTTTCTATGGACAGTCCTCAAATCAACAAAGACCAGGAACAGTACCACCAAGAATGCAACAGTCCCATTCACAGCAACAACAACAACAACAATCAATTCAACAACAGCAAGATGGTTCCGCTAATAGACCAAAACGCTATTCCAGTTTACGGCAGCGTCCTACTATTTCAGATAATCCAGCGCAACAAAATTACCCACCACAGCATGGGCAGCATGGACAACATAGTCAACACAATCAACACAGCCAACATGGTCAACACAATCAGCACAATCAACACAATCAACACAATCAACATGGATATTTCCCCCCTCAAGGTAATAAAATCTGTGCAGTTTGAAATTTCTTTGTTTATATTTATAAAATATGTTGTTTATGAGCGAACATTATAATAAATATATTACATATTACATATTAATATTTAATTTATGTATATGTATTTAGCTGGAAATTCAAGAGGTGTTCTAGAATCACAAGGTAAGGCTTACCATAACGTTCACCATTTTAATGGGTAACTAAAGTGTGAATAATTTTTTATTTTCATTCTATTAAGTAAGGCCTGTTAATAGCTACTTATATTTAATTTTCGTTTTTCACTATTACAGAATTTATGCAAGCATGTGTTTTTATGTTATATTTATATATAATTGATATATATATATATGATACTATATATTTTATTTTTATAGGATATCCACAAGGTCATTTTGAACAATCGACGCCTGTTGCTGCAACAGCTGCACCTATGGCTGGACAGCCTGTGATTCCAATTCCACCCAATGGTCAACCTGCTAGCTATGCACCACCGCCATTTTTGGTACCACCACCACAGTTTATTCCACCACAAACTGCTCCACCTAGTATAATTAATTACGTTCCTGGCCCAAATGGACCAGCATTTCAACCGAATTTTCAAGGTTACCAAGGATATACTCCGCCAGTGCAGGTATATTGTTTGCTATAAAAGTTTAAAATTATATTGTTTCGCGTTGTTCATACGTGTTGTTTATTTTATATTTTACAGCCACAACGTCCTCCACCACCACAAGAATTATTTCAACCGCAGGGTTGTACTTACTATAGTCCAGCACAGCAACAACAACAACAACAACAATCGGCACCGATAAGACGACCAAAGGCGGCCATTCCGATTCTACCACCGCCTGAAAATCAACATCAGACAAGTCGAGGCAGAGGTAGAAGCACACCACAACAACAGCAAACAAATCAACCTGGTGGTATCCAACAGATTGAACAAGAAGTGAAAACTAACTCAGTTGAAGATGATCAAAAAACTGTGCCGGAACAGTTTGATAATCACGATACCCCAATCGAAGAGGTTACGGAAGTTCAAGAAACACAAAAAAATGAAGATTTAAGTGCAATAATGGATACGGTGATAGAAAACACCGAAAAAGATGTCGAAGTACCCGATACCGCTGTACCAGTGAACTCGGAAGATGTTACTGTGGATCAGTTTGACGAAATGGGTACCGATGATTCATCGAAAGCCCTCGATATAGATGAACAAGATATTATACCACTTAAAACTCCACAAGCAGTCATCGAAGAGACTGAAAATGATTCGAAAAAAATTGAAAGCACTACGACTGTAAGTACGGTTATTGAAGAAGCAGCAGCTTGAAAGAATATAGCACAGCGTGTTATATTTTCTGCGATAGACGTAATTGTGTGTATGTTTCAACGTCTCGTGAGTATGAGTATGCATATATTATAAAAACATTGTATAATTTTACTGAAATTACTATACAGTTTGTATAGAAAAATGATTTTCACAAATAACCTTTGTGGAATACCGTAGGAATTGGATGTGTGCGTGTTTAAAACGTATTCTGAATGACTTTATATAATTCCAGCAACTTGTTGTATATTTCGTAGTTTACATTTGTAATAATGTTTCGCTACGAATTCCATTGGTCTGCTGCATTAAAGGATATCCTTCTATATTGTTAAACTTCTTTCGTACGTGAGGTCTACTAATTGATTATTAGTAGAGGAGGCTAATAATTAAATGTATTATCGTATATCGAGTATTAACGCATACAGCATTGACTGATAAAATGGTTAATAAATCGATATATCTTTTTAATACAACAGCTATTGTAAATAGGATATAGTCAGGTCAGTAACCTCAGTATGTACTGTCTTATGTACAAACATGTTTCTACCGTGATTCATTAAGTAAACGATGGATGAACGAAGTTCGTTTATTAGGTAAAGAATCATTACTTAATGCTTTAACTTTACTTACATTACGACAGTAAAAAAAAAAAACTTTGATCTGCATGTACTACGAAAAACTAATCGTTATATAATTTAGTGTATCTTAAAGCCTAGTTAAGGCGAGACTAATACTAACTATTATACTTGTCATTGATAAATTTTAAGACCTTTCATAACAATTGCGAGAAGTTGAAACCGCGATAATTCTTTTTTTTTAAATACGCTTACGATGATATGCTTTGTTACTGGCAAGGTGGAATGGAAAGATAATATATTGATAAGAAGTTTTTTCCATACATGACTGAATTTATTTTCCTCTGTTTGATTTGCTAAGTTTCGCATAAATCTTAAGCGTTTATGCGTATTAATTGTCGTTAATTCGTATAAAATTTTCATTAAGTGTAGTGAAATCGTACAAACATTTATAGTTGATGTTTGAGTCAAATGATTCTCGTATGTGACAAAAATGTCATTTTAATGAATTAAAGACAGATTACAGAAAGTATGTTGTAGAACTGACAACATATATCTTATTAAATTTTTTACATCATTTTGTCAATACATCCGGTATACTGTTTGAATATTTTATATACACATATGTATAATTAATACATATACATAATACAATTATACATATGTATAATTCTAAATGTAATCATTCTATTAGGAAGAATGATTTACAGATTCGCATGTGCCTACGTTCACGCATTACGAGAACAAACATCGAGCTTTTTTCAAATAATTTTTAATATTGTAAGCATCTTTAACTTCACTCGATGTTTCGTTATAACTAACAGTTCCAGTTTTCGATGGAAGTGGCTATCAATTTTTATGAAGATAGGAACTAAATATGATCGATTAAGAAAAAAACATTTTTCCGTTACTTAAAATACTATCGAGTGAATTGTAGCGTTTTTATTTATATTTATCTACTAACAAATATCTTAATATTAGAATTTAAATTATATGTAAATAAATTACTTGTGAATCTTACTACACGTTTAATGGTCATAATCATTAAATTATATATGCTTGCGGAGATTAGTCGTGTTTCTCGTTCTGTTGAACACTTGTTATAGCACTAAGAGGTATAATTTCGGTGTTTCGTTGAACATTATTATTATTTTTGAATGTTGTTCGCATCGTCGTGGTCCGAGATTTAATTCGAGGAATATTAGACGTGCTCGCAAGGTATCCGCGTTGCATATGAGTACTATTTCCTCGAGCGCAACGAAAGGTACGCCTAAACTCTTTCCGAAATTTTCCTGCAATAAAAATCCTTGATTAATTATTAAATAATTTCTAGAATGTTTTACAGGCACACTAAAGGAATAAAATAATTTGTGCTGTGTTAAATTTATATTACATTTAAGGAGCGACCTCTTGTAGAACTTGATTAAAGTGTAACACTGTAACTCCGTCCTTAATTTTCATTTCAGCTTTAAAGAGAAGGGCAAGCTATATGATATTTTGTTATCGACCTCAATTTTAACTCCACGGATTAATAAATTTTTGATCGAAATATTATCGGGGATATTTGAATGTTAACGCCTTTAAAAGGGACGAAGAGGAGATCTACCGATGCGCCATCTGTAACTGTCGATACAATAGACCATGAATCGATATCGATTGATCGTTCATTCGAAACGGATATTTCGATTCTCGAAAACAGAGCGTTAACGTTTGGCGGTTAAGCGTGGGTAATGTGAAGTAGTTGGAATTAAACTGTAAGGTATAACAAATATTATGAATATTAATATGGTTGTAAAGTGGTCAATAACTGTAAAATATAATATAGCTCACCCTAAGCGTGATCGAGATTGCGGTGGATAAAATCCAAGACTACATCGATCCTGGGGAGATTCGTTCTCAGCCTGAGGTCCTTCCACGACAGTATTAGGGGCTTTTTTCACCCAAGAGACTCGCATTTCCGTATGTCAGAATTGTTCACGACGACTTTGGGGCGCAGAGCGATATTCGTTCGCCATGTAAGCGTAGCTGAGCTGCTGGTTTGGCCTGCGATTGTTCGAGGGGTTCGAAGGAGTACATTTTTGGAACGTACGACCAAACTCCTGCCGGAACTTACCTGCAAACCACACGCTCATTCCTATTCCCGTTCCTTTTACGAGTTCTCGTCGTCGAAATCATTATTTTACTGAAGCGAAAGCATCGGTACGTATACTTCTTTTTTCCTCTCGAAAAACTAACGCGAGAGCTTTTTGAAATTTCGAAGCGTATTCAAGGGGTACGTTTACATTCGCGATCAATAGTATTGAACAAATTTTAGGTGGACGACAAAAATGCTTAAAGCAAATGGTACAGCATAATAGTCGAATTAATAAACGAAATTTAATAAATTATATAATTAATAAACGAAAATTACAACCAAATCGTGCTATTGTCCTTTTCAGATTTCTTTAATGTGCCAACCGGAAGATTGAAAGAGCGGCCCTGTTTTTCTTTGAACGACAAGACAATGCTTGATTTAATTACGAGATTTTTCAAATGACGAAGACAAATATATTCGCCTTGATCATGGCTGCGAAGGAAACTCCTATATATTTGGTGCAGCGGTACTGCAAAATGGTACTTTTCTTTCAAACATACAAAACGACTTATTTTGAATCTACACACCGCTGTACGTTGAATTGTACAAATTTACAAAGCACTCGATACCGCTTGAAGGTGAATTAGTCAAAAATTGAAGAATTCGGGCTTCTAGGATTATTCAGTGTATTTCAATGTTATCTTCGTCATTTCGACATCTGTTAAATCGCGAAAGAAATATTGTAAAGAGAAAGCGGTATTATTAGAAACTCACTAATTTGGTTAATTGATACACAATAGGTGCGAAGCAGGTATTATTTTGTGCAATTGAACGAAAATTAGTAAGTCAGAGATCGTTTACCGCTCATGAAGTTGTAGATCAGAGGATTAACCGCGCTGTTGAAATAGCATAGACCGTGCGCGATTAAGCTGATGGCGTTTATCCACTCGTTCGACGGTAATGTGGTGGTGTATCTGAAACGTTAAATAACACGTACACGTATCGATATGCTTCGAGTAATAATTAATGATAATAATTGTTCTTTTTCTAATTATCACAACGTATTCTGCTATTTGTGACGAGGGTATTCAAAGTCTTTTATATTTTATGGAGTAGCGAAACGAATCCATCTAAATTTGAGTAACTTATTATTATTATCCTTTATTAACGAGTTTTAAGCACGATTAGAAAAATGAAAACAATTATATAGTTGTAACGTGTAGTGAGATAAAAGGTGATTTAAGAGTAGATTCGTAATCGTTCTCCTCTGCTTGAGTGAAAACGTGCTTAGTAGGCTAAGAGTACAATGAGGAGGGTACCTTAAAACGGAGAGTAAATGCACAGGGAAGTAGCAAATGGCAAAGGTGACGACCACCGTGACTAACATTTTTGCTGCTTTTCGTCGGGATCTCAGCTGCCCCTCCGGATTTCCACCACCGGTCGGTGGAGCTTGGCTCATCTGAGATGCTCGCGACACTGGAAACACGTAGAATAGTTATCCGATTCAGGGATTTACAGTAGCGGACAAAAATTCAAGACGAGAGAACAATGTAGAACATAATTTTATGGTCTACAAATATTGCCTGTATGCATTCATCTTTATTGTTATTATGGTAGAATACTATTAATTAGCACAGAATGCAAATTTCGTTTATTATGTTATTCCTTATAAATTAGTGAGCTTAATCTCGTTGACCCCTTGGTCTTAAGCTTTTGTCCGCTAGTGCAATGATAAATTGTTCGGTCTGAGAGATTCGCATCGTAACGCGTTACTTTCTTTTGCGGTATACTTACATACAAGTAAAGAACAATCGTTTGCTTACAGTTATGCCCTGGAATGTCGCTTCTCCAAAGGACCCTCACGATTTGCCAGTACGCCACGCTCATGAAGATCAACGGCCCGGTGTAAAGGAAAATCAGTTTGACGACAGTGAAGGCGACCTGGCTCTGTTGACTCCAAGATATAGCGCACTGCGTGAACAGGATGGTCTTCACTTTAATGTGTGCAGGCGGGACGGTATGCAGTACCACGAGATCCGGAATATCTGCGCAGACGGTGAGTGTTGATGCATGCTTTCTCTCATAATTCGTCAATGGTTATATAAAACTGCGCGTCAAGAGGGTTCGTTTTGGAACCAACTCCGTGTTCGTTGCAATCGTTCTTCGAATAGAAGCTGGTTTACTTTGAAAATTCTGCAAGGACATAAAATGGTAGATCATACGTGGATGTACCGAATAGAAGGGCTACCGCCCAAATTGCGATGATCGCAGTTTTCGCTCGTCCTGTGGTCGACTTGAACCTCAGGGGGAAGCATATCGCGTACCATCGATCGATCGATATGAAAGTTAGCGTCAGTATGCTCACGGTCACGGATACTGTCTGGAACATAGATAATACAGAGAACAGACATTAGACGCGGTTGCGTTATCGTTGGACATAATTACAAAGAACCCCGCTGTTTCTCGTACTATCGGGCATTACCTATCTAAGAGAAAAGAAATTAACCCGTCTGATCAGCAATTCTAATTCAGCAGTTCATTCATGAAATTTCCATAACTTCCGTTCGCTATACAATTTACATGCTGCATCAGAGATCGTTAGACGATAGAGCGGAAAGAGAGGGTGTAGCTTAACGCATTCGCGACCGGCAGATTTTTTACGCTTCTAACACTGAGTATCGGCGTATAACCGTGTTTGCCATGATCAAAGGGCACAAGTTTTTATAAAAACGAAAAACTTGCTTAACACGCCTGTAACTTATTGTTACTTAAACAAAACACATGCAAGATTGGCGTTCGTTCGATAGCTTTGAACATGGCACCAATGTGGTATCACCCGCGTTTGCCTGATAATTTTCGCATGGCACCAACGTGGTGTTACCGAACAACATAGTGTTACTACTTAACCCTTTGAGCGCTACGAACGCGCATATGGTTTCTCACACAATTATTCAATCTGGGCTATGAAGGCAGTACAGTTTTATAAAATAGTGTGCTTTGTCGTAAAAAGTGGGCGGTCCACAGCACACGCTTAACGTTGTACAACTCGGCGCTCAAAGGGTTAAAGCTTGCTGATACTTTGGTGTATACACAGCTGGCGAACACACGACTGTAACCACGTATGCTACAACCGAACGCTTACGTACGCTTGCATCGTTCATAGGCGTGTGGTATACCTATCTTACGTTTTGACTTTCCATCCGATAACGCAGTTTATTCGCAGTCGGTTTGGCGCAGAGCAAGAGAGAGCAAAAGAGAGGGAAAGAGAGGGGGGGAGGGAAGGATAGAGAAACACGTCATGAATATAAAACGAACGGCTAGAAAATACGACCGAGGACTCGGCAGGAGTTTTGCTCGTCGGGAAATTGATAAAACAGTTGGTCGCGTCGTTGCGCCCGCGCTTTTTTCCCCTGCCAGAAAATTTACTGCCTTCGCACATTCGACTCCGCAATTATTCTTTCGTTCGCTCGCAGGGGAAACCCATGGAATTAATAAGATGATTCGCGCGAATCGACTCGACCTACATTTCTTTCCGTGCCTTATTACTCCGTCTAACGCGAACGACGGCCTGCTGAAAAATTCATCGAGATCCGGCTCCGATTACGATCGGATAGATCATTAAGCAGATTGCGTTTAAGATAAATAATTGCGTCTCGGCGAGAAGGTTTTTGCGCCGTTCTCCGTCCGAGAAACGAAGAATTTATGCTGCTAGCGTTCGCAGGACGACCTCCGCGTCACGTCTTTTCATCCACCAACGCGCTACACGTTCTGCCCCTTGCCGTATCATTTAGTTAGACAAAATCCAGGTCCAACCGATGGAAAGTTTCAAATGTTTCAATCGTTACCTCCTCCACTATCAAACTATTTATAGTGTATACAGTAGGGGATAAAAGTTTAAAACCAAAGGGTCAAAGAAAATAAATTAACTGATAGGAAGTAACAGTATAAATAAAATTTGTATTCTATGCTAAAATCAATACATAAACAATATTTGTGAACCATAAAATTATGTTTTACATTGTCCTGTATCCCGATTTAAACTTTTGTACACTACTGTTCGTAGGATTATTTTACTTTTAGAGAGATGATAGGGTTCAGCCATAGGTGTAACAAAGTAAAGTTCTTAGATATATTTAAAATAGTTTCATAGTAACGTATAAACAAGTTTTCAACCTAACAACTTGGACGTTCTTGCTCCTCTCACGATCACGTTCTTGCTGACCCGCGCTCAGATTCTCCCCGTAATATATTTTTTCAAACACTCGTTTCCTTTCTTTCTAATCGTCAACCTTTCTCAATCGATGTATTCGATCACGTTCATTCAAAATTCCTCAGTCGCGACGTTGTTTCAAGTACTAATTTTTCGCGCCTCAGAAACACTCTAGTCCAAATATTCTACGTTCGCACGGCTATCACTCGACTCAAGCACTCTTCACACTTTCCTAGAATCGTACCCACTCGATCGCATTCCTACATATACGGTCTCATCTCCGTTCCACGAGTCAGACTCGTGATACTTGTTATCGACCGCAATAACGTAACTTATTGCAAGAGGCCACTCGAAGATGAGGTCCCTTCTTTCGCGATTACTTAACTATCGCTACCCTTCTGGTGTTCTTGGTTACTCTGGTGTTATTCTGCTGTTAACACGGATGCAGCGCGATTTTTAAGGAATAGCCAAAACTGGGAGGTTGGAGAGGGAAGTTGACAATTTGAAGGTGGAGTGAACAGTTCGGGAGAGGGAAGTTACTGGTAGGAGGGTAGTGGTCACCCACGAGGGATAGGCTCTGACCCAGGGGATTTCGATGGTTAGACCCAGGTCTAAAGGGGAAACGAAGTCAATCATCTGTTCGCCACTTTTTCGCAATAAATATAAATAGTTACCAATCCGTAACGATATTCAAGTTTGGTCCGGTATCGTTATCACGAGTCAGACTCGAAGCACGTCAAAGGTGTTAAGGGACCCTGGATTGTCGGTGCTTGCTGACGATTGAATTTCCAAATTGTCGTCAAAGGATTTGTTATCGAGTTTCCTACGCGGCAACAAACGCGTGCACCGAGTGCATTCGAATCGATCGACGAGCCGGGGCCAGTCGATAACACTAGCCAGGGACCCTCTTGACGTGTTTCTACCTCCCGAGACGCGAGCCTTGTCCATTTTCGCGATGACGTCGCTTTTGAACCGCCGCAACGCGATCGTAACTGTTGAAAATAAAATACGTCCTAACGAATAAATAAAAATTAATCTCTTCGAAGAAATATTTATGCGGGGTCGAGCTATGCGCTGAAGAAGCTTTAGAAATGGATAAAGTGTGTTACCATTACTACGCTGTGTATAAGAATTAGAGGACCCTAACGAACTGTGTCCTTTAGCCTCTTCTATTCGGTTCTAGTCTTGACTCTCGCTGCGTAGAGATCAGGTACAAAAGGATATATCTTCCTTTAGAAGTAAGATTTAGTTAAATCTTAAGAAAGAAAGTTATCGTTACTTCTTCTTTTCCATCCATAATCTCTAATAGTAACTTATCGCCCACCACCCTTCTGGTCTCCCTCCACCGCGAGCGACGAAAGCAGTAGTGATTCACGATTTAATTTTATCACGACTGTAGCGATTGCCTGTGACACGGTTAAACTTCACTTATACCGAAAGGTCCTGTGGAAACGTGTGGGAGTCATCGCTACTCGCTTGAACATCGATACCTACGTACTTTTACACGCTTCGCCGTTTGTTCTGTTAACGAAGCAGTCCTATGTAAATGCTCGGAAGGTCAGAATCGTTTCTTCTTTGTCCCGTAAACCTACACGCGCCGGCGAGGAAATTAGTCGAGGAGCTAAGAATCGTTTGCTGGAAGATAGCCATGGCCGAGCCCCGGGGACGCTTTAATTTCGATAAGGACGAAGGGGGGACGCGAAAGTAGTCGGGGAAACTCGGAACAACCGTAAGCCACCAACCAGAAGCACGGCTTTGATACACTGGGATTACTATGAGACGAAGTTGTAGCATTGTCTCTCTCTACCCCCATTCCTCCCTTTTCCCACTTTCAGAGCGAACAATTTATCATTACATTAGCGGATAAAAGTTTAAGACCAAAGAGCCAACGAAATTAAATTAACTAATTTATAAGGAATAGCATAATAAACAAAATTTACATTCTGTGCTAATCCATAAATAGTGTTCTGCCATAATAACAATACAAATGTATGTACAGACAATATTTGCAGGCTATAAAATTATATTCTACATTGTCCTTTCGTCTTGAACTTTTGTCCGCTACTGTACTTCTGCAAGTCGGTTCAGAGCCAAAGCTGCGAAATACCGTTGGTTTTGTTAGAAAGTTTGTCGAAAAGAACAAGTCACAGAAAGGACAAAAATTAAATCCGAAGAGAACCAGACTCTCTTCCGAGAAGCCTGCATAGTTTCTCGTTTTATGGTATACCATACGTCGCCTTAGTCAGTCTTTTCAGTAAACTCGTTGGCTAAACATATACCTTCCTCGCGCTCCTTTAATAAAGAAAACTGAATATCTTTAGAAGGAGAGACGTTGAGTTTTATTTTACTACATCTGAGATCGTTAAAGTTACTTGGGTATCTCGAAGCTCCAAGTTTCTGATTCATCCTGTTTATACAATTTTACGTACCCTCGGCTTGCTTTTTCGCCGGTGCATTTACAGCAATGCCGATAGAGAGGGCTGTGCGTTGTCATTGGTGTCAGCTCTGAAATCGAAACGATTTTCAAGGGCTGTAAATTGCGCTGGTCCCTGCCCACTCTGGGGATCCCGTAAATTCCACGTCTTCCCGTTGTTTTACGGCCCTCGTTGTTCCTTGGCGGAGTGGGATCCAGTCGGATTAAAGCTTTTCGTTTTCTTTTTTAATCATGTTTTTTATTTGCCATCTGTTATATGGCAACAATAAGTAAATTTGACAGAGAAAGAAGGAAACAAAATGATAAGGTGTAGACATTTTGCCCCGTGGCTCGTATCTTCTTAGAACCTCCTGCAGTTGCGAAACTATCATTTGGCGACTAACAGTCGCTTCTCGAATGCCAAAGGTTAACGCTTCACCGACCAGGACCCTATTAACATTTAGCTGACCTCACGATGTCACACCTAACCGAACACTGACCATCGCGTATCAAGAACTTATTAAAAATTGCACCTTGGAAAAGCAGAAAATGTATTTGACGAACTGTAGTGAACAGCACTAGTTCAAGACTAACTAATAACAAAAGTAAATAGAATCAATGGCAGCGTCCTTGTTGCGGAAAAAATCGAAGATCTCCCCATTTGGTTGTCTAAGAGTTAACCTCTTATTTGTTACGTATCATAGGATGTTTGTTATTAATCGTAGAATCTTAGATTGAAATCGTTCTAGTATTTCAATATTGGATATCGAGGCAGAGAATTAAAGCTACGCTGAATTTCTATTTACCTTGATCTCTGCGGAACTCTGAGCGGATACGTGGGCGAGGAGGGTAAGAGATGGTCGAACGAACGCGACGACTTTACGAAAACATTTATGTATGGGGTAAAGGGTCGATCGTTACTTTCCGCAGTCGTACTAATTAGAGTCGATCAAGGATTCCAATGGAATGGAATATTCAAGGTGTAACGCGAATCGATCCGGCATTAGAGACCGGGCAAGGGGGGCAAAGGGTTTAACGCGCCGAGCAAATTGTTCCAGACGCTTTCGTTGGCCGTTATTGTATCCGGTATGGTTTCCGCGCAATTAACCAGGAGGCTTGCGCCAGTCGGAATACATCCTAATTTATACCTCGGGTCTTGGTGGCAAAATTCACGGTGCATACGAAAGGTAACCGAGTAGGGGTATGCCACCGGCGGAATTACGCGCTACTAGGCTTTTTTGTTTCGTACAAAGATATTGTACATAATCCGGAAAATGAAAAGGAAAAAGATTAATATTCTACATTTTGGTACTTAACGGCTATTACAGAGGAGTTTTTAAATTGACTTAGACAGCTTTCAAAAAAGTCAAGCCATGTCTGGCATTTTAGAAAGTACGAAAACGTTAAGAAACGGAACAAAGGGGCTGAAAGACCCGGAAAAGAATTTCGACCACTGCGTTTTGCTAGTCTCATGACAAAGCTCGCAAGGTTCGGTCAGAGTTGCACCTTCCTCGTATTATAGTATTTCGAATAACAGTGTATTTTATTTAGTAATATAAAATTCCATTTCCGATAATGACTATTGCGATATGCAGGCTTGTTCGAGTAGATGCGAGTGTGATAGCTAGGCGTATAACAAATTGTTCGAACGGAGAAATCGGTGGACGCGAGAAGATGTCAATGGGGAAGAAGATACAAACGGGCTATCGAGTAATTCCCTCGAGTTCGGTCCCGAGGCGTAACCGGACGGGTTGTGTACGTCGCTTCGAACAAAACCTATTGTTTTTTCAGCGCTCCGTCTCGCGCGAAACGATTTCGCGATTGTTTGCCGCGCGCCAGACGGCATAGGGCACGTTTTAATTAAATCTCGGTTATCTACCGGTCGCACTCGTAACTGCGTCCGTCACATCACTGCTGGCTTAGCGTGTCGTCGATAGCTGCGACAATGCCACTTGGAAGTTTGCAGTCTGGTTGTTCGCAGGCACGGTCGCGTCATTGTCGATCGGCCGCTTCGATTGACGTGAGCATCGCGCATAGTCTGGCGACGATAATAACCGACGATCGAGCCTCGAAAAATCGTCAATCGATGTGCCTAATATTGTTCGCAAATGTACTTTTGTGACGAAAGGGATTGTAATCGTTAAAATTAGAAAAAAGAAGGGTGGTTTGAACGGAAGAGACAATTTAGTATCTCTAGATGGAGCATCGAAGTTAATACCCGAGGCGATTGTCGGATTGTTCACTTTTCCAACGATGGCATCGGCAACGATAACACACGTTGTTCATCACCGATCCTGACGTTCCCCATCGTTCTGTTCTAACCCCAGAATACTGATATTCCCTGTGGGGTCTTTAATTGGCCAAAGTTTCAGTTTCGTTGCGTAAACCTTGAACCAAAGCACTTCCAGGTAAAGCATTAGGGTGTCGTCGTAAAGAATTCATGCTATCGATTCGGTCACGAGAAAGAGTTGTTTTCCCTGGTGAAATATCAACTCAGCGAAACGACTCGCCGCCTACGAATAATCCCCTTTGTTTTAGTATCGCCGCAACGGCCAGGGTGGCACGCGAACTTTATGTCGTTATCAGGCCCGTGTTTCGTTTCTCGAACCCCAAAAGTCCCCGATGGTCCGCGGATCAACGCGCCAGGCTCCATTCTGGGCCTCTTCGGTGTTGAATAATCGATGACGCGTTACTGTCGCTGAAACATTCATGCTTTCGTTCGACTCTCGGGATTACTTTGCGTTCGCGTTCGGCGAAGTAACCGAAACCCGCGGGAAATTCGTTGCTCGTCACGCTGGCTGACGCGTATCGCGGACGGAGGAAAAAGGGGACGCGGACTTCTGTCGGCTTTTAACACGTTGAACGCCACGGGGGTCACTGGTGACCAGCAGTCAACTGACGTGCAGCCGCTATCAGTCGCGGTTGATAAAAAGACATTCCGCTTGGGAGAAACGAAACAGTTCAAGATGACCGACGCTCAACTTGGCGGTAGCACCGTGGGGGTCACCTGTGATTACCTGTGATCACCAAATTTCGATACTTATCAGTTTCTCATTATTACCATCGTTAATACAATGGTGTGAAGAAATCAACCCTTTGAACTCGAGAGGTGATTGTTAGTCGTTTAATGATACTAACTTCAAAAATTTTCAAATTCGAAATATTTACTAAGATTCGCCTAAATTAAACGTCATTTAGTTTACTTAATTGATGTACTAAAGTTTAAATATATGACTACTTAACCTCTGAGTCTGACTAATAAACAAACAGACTAAAGTCTGAAAATTCGCGAAACTATCATCTCGTGACTAACAATTGTAGGTAATATTTCATCAGTATACGTATCGTATAATATAAAATTCATCGCGGCGCCACGGGCAAACCCTGTAAAACTAGCGTGGCATTCAACGTGTTAATCGAATCGCCAGGTCGACCCGGCAGAGTTGCGTGCACGATTTACGCCCTCTGTCAGACTTCCGTTCGACCCCTTCAAGTTCCGGGAACGTATGGAAATTCCGCCGGTCCCGGGAGGAGCACTTTAAAGATTCCTTTGACCGTTCGAGGAAAGTATGTCGCGTGCAATCTCGGCGCGATCGCAGTTTCTTTGTCTCTCGGATCGTTGGCGATACTCAAAGTTCCTCCGAGATAAGCTGAAAAACATGGAAGGGAAATTATCGTTCCCTCGCGGCCGCGTTACAGTTGCAAGGAGCGATATTCAGGTTCAGGGATCGCTCGACGGGCATTGGGTTCTGTTCTCTCTTCTATAAACGTGTTTCGCGAACGTCTTAGTACTAACGCGGCAATATTTCGAGCTGGCGAACGTTTCTTACCGTGAGATCGCTGCGGAATCTGAAACGCTCGAGGAAGAACCGAGCGGTACAACCTTCGTTTCTCTTTCGATGGTCGTTAATTCCGTAAACGGCTATTACACCCTCCCCGTGTACGCTAAACAGAATAGTCTCTCGTGAGATTTGGTAGCTTCGATAAGAAAAATGCAAATACGCGAACCCTCTGATAAATTGCAGCTACTCCAACGAGGACGACACGATACGTTGTTATTCGAGATAAGAATAGAGGCTCGGAATGAAATCAGAAATCAACCTTTGGCAGTTTCGTAACCAGGATTTGTACCGCCGACACGATGAAACGTGACGGGGGATTCCAGAATAACTGGGATACCGATAACGGATGATATCGCGATGACCGATTTAATCGTTGTTCGAAGAATACCGGGAGTGGCAGTGTTATCGACTACTGTTGCTACCGCGTCCACCGTTGTTTACTTCCGCCAAGCTAACTTTTATCTCGCCTCTAATCATCGCGATCGATCAGGTGTGATTATACGCGAGCGATTAATTGCAAAGCCCCCGTTACCGTATCTTTGCTATCGGACACGTTGCGCGGGCTAATTAAAAGGGATTCCGATAGGATCGCGTGGCTAATGCGGTAATCGGCTCGAACGAACATCCTGTGCGTGTGCAGGAACTCGAGTCGTCGGGTAACAGCCACTTTTTCAGTCCGTTCAAGGAGATTGAGCTCGCGGCTGTGACTAGCGGGCAGAGAAGAAATTATACGACGTATAAAACATCGTGCCCGACGATAAACACGCGTTTCTAGAACGGCGGCCCTCGTTATAGCCGCCTGCGTTACGCTCGGTCTCCTTCCTTTCCCTGCACTTCCGGCGAAAGTATTCGCGTGCACGTAGTACACGCGCGTTCATGTTCTCTCACCCCCCTCCATACACACACATACACACCTATACATACGTACAGCTTGGCACCAGCTTTGGCCGTATTTTTTTCTCCTTTCGCCTCTACCAACGCTCGTCAAGCCATCCCCTGTTTCTTCTTTCCGGAATTTCTCCCTTTCTCGCGACGACCACACTCTCGCCAATTTTCCACCTGCAAATTATTACGCCAGCCCCGGTTTGCCGTGGATTTTTTACGCGGTTTCAAAGGACTCTGCTCATCGTTGATGCTCGCGATGGAAATAAAGTCATCCGGAGCGGGGCAATGGCGACGACACGGCAACCAGGCACTATTGTCTCGAGTCAGAGGTTGTTCCGGTTAACCGAGGCCTGGAATTTCTCGAATGAGAACCCGGCGAATAGGTTACTCGTGTACAACGGGGAACGTGTGTGCGACAACACACGTTGTAAGGTAATGCGATTTGGTCGGCGCACCGGCTGAGAGCTGCCTTGGTCCGTGCGAGCAGGCACAGGTACTCGTACACCGTGGCGAGGCACAGGCGCGGAATGCAAGTTTGCAGACCGGCGGGGATACCTACACGATGGCCACACACATGATAAACGAGCCGAACGATATTTCCACGCAACTGTGCCCGAGCGTAATGCACAACCGTAACCCTACCACCGGTGATATAGCGTCGCGAGAGTGCGAGCTTCAACTACAGTAGCGGACAAGAGTTTAAAACGAGAGGATAATGTATAGCAGGGCTGGTTAACGTCTTTCGGTCGCAAACCACATGTTTCCACCGTGCGTCCACCCGTTCTCCATTCCATGCATCTTGTTACACACCAATATGTACGTAGACTCGCGTAGAGTACAGAACAACTTGACATCATCTATTCACATTTCATGAATCACGTTTCATTTCTAATGTGAAATAGTGGGGAATAGTTAAGGAGCAGGCAAATGAGGGGAAGAGTCACATTTGGTTCATAGCTCTGATGTATAGTGTAGTTTTATGGTGTGCAAATACTGTCTGTGCATTCATTTTTATTGTCATTACGGTAGAACGCTATTTATTGATTAGCACAGCATGCAAATTTTGTTTACAATGCCATTCCTTAAAAATCTGTTAGTTTAATTTCGTTAACTGTTTTGTATTAAACTTTTGTCCACTACTGTGAATCGGTATCAAACAGAGTTGCGCAAACGCTTCCAGCCGGAAGTTCGATCGTGGCGCATCGGAAATATAAACCGCTGCTTCCTTGTTAATTATCGTTAGAACGGAACGATGCTTCGCATGCACGCGTTCTTCATGGTTTATCGCAGCTCGCCTTTGGTCGCCTAATGCAATATTAATGGTACGCCGAGATTCCGCGTCCAGAGGGTGTGTATAATCTTTCTTCCCCGCGGTATCCGTTTTAACGAGCGTCAGAGTGTGACTCGTCGTTAACGTTGTCGCAGCAGCGGCGATAATTGCGACCGACTATAGATCGTCCCGCGTGTTCTTACCGAGCAGCGCACGCGAAAGCCTGAAACAATACCCCAACAATAGGCTATAAAGCAAGTTCGTGTAACGTTGCCCGGGGTCTCCGATACGGGATACGGCTCTTTGTGTTCCGCCTGCGGCGTATTAAGCTCGTCTTCTTCGGTTGCTTATGCAATTTTATTAAATTCCATCCGCCCCCCGGACGTTCGATTACTTCGCGTTCGTTTCGGGACCGATCCACGATTCCACTCGAACGATGTTTCTGTAGCCGTTCGCTTCGTTACGCATCGATAATCTTTAATACGATTAAATTAGATACTTGCAATTTCTATCCTTAATTAATTTCTGTGTGCCATCAAAAACGAGTAGGCATACTCGTACATTTTTATCGAGACGTTTTACGTTAAAATATCTTTATTGCAACCCCAATTTTAAGAATTACTTCTATGGCAAACCAATATAGTTGTGCAACAAATTTAAAAAAATCTTCTTTCTTTCTTTCTTTATTTATTTATTTGAATTTACAGACGAAGCTCTAGTTTTATCAATGTTTTGAGCACAATTGCTAACTCTGTTATGATTTCTGCGCTTTACATTGTTTAATTTACAAACTAATGGATTATTCCTATATAAATAAACAAACAAATAAATAAATATTTATCGTTCGCCATGGAGTTTACTTGTTTTGATTTATCGAGCGCAAATAACATCGATCGCGAAGTTTGTTCCGCCTTTCCGATGTTTATCCCACTCGAAATGGCAAATGCTGTGCGACGACCCACCGCTAACAATAAGAGGATCCCGCTCCACGACCTTCACCGAGTTTCTCGTTTTGCGCACCAGAATTCAACGGGAGCACGGTTCGTTCTTTTTTGTCTGCGCTATCGTTTTGCGATACGGTCATGTTTTGGTCTCTTAACGTTAGACGACACGCGAGGTCCTGCGTGACCAAGATCGAGCGAAGAAAAACGAAAAATGGGCGACGTAGTCATGCGTTACGCGTCGCAGACAGATGTAACGAGCGTAATTCACGAGTTTCGATTTTGACGGTCGCGCCGTCGATCAACGTTCCATCGAAACACGACATTCCCTTCCTCCAACGACCGCGTCAAGCTTTCTCGACGTGACGCCGGAAACTGGTGTCGAAAATATGGCTTATTCCGGACGTCGAGTTTCGCGCGGTGTCGTTGATCAAGCGTGAAAAAGCGGGTCGTTCTTCTTCGAAAATTGCATTATAGAACGCGGGGGTTGGTCGTTTCAAACGAGTAATGAGTTTTTTTTCCACTTCTGCATCGCCCCCGCCTTTATATGCAAATTCGTTAGTTCTCCGCATTTTTGGACCAACCCATTTATATTTCAGCCGCAGGGCAACGGTGTCAAACACAGGCTTAATTGAAATTCGCTTTAGCTATACAGGGTAACATGCATGCAGCGTTTCACAATTTGTTTAACGACGGCACGCGATGGATACATTCGTTAAATTATTCGCGTTCGTTGTTGAATCACATTTGTATATTAATCGTTCGAACAGATTTCTACCGGAGGTAGTGTGCGTAGTGGAAGAGGGTGTTTTTCGAGAACTTCCGTCCTCAGTTTGTTATCACAGTTGGAGGATGGTTTTGAAGATTTAAAATATTTTTTTCACTGTTTGATTAAAATAAAGCAAGATGGAGGCGTCGGTGCAACAATTGGCAGCCAACAGCCTCGCGTTCACAAAAATTATGTACTGGGTATGTCTTGATTTGCCATACCCCACCAGCACGGCATTGAAACCGTACTGATGCGCTATTAAAGTAGCGAGCACCCTTTTTAAGCAGACCTCCGCTCGCTTAGCCTTTATGTTACGTTTGATGCGTTACGTCTACAGCGAGAATCGTTATTACCACCCAGCCATCTGTTGCGCAGTCGATGAACTAAAGAAGCATCAACGTCTCCCGACTCGCGAGAAAGGGTTAAACTTTATTTCCTCGATTAGTTTGAGGAAATCTCGAACACGATTGCATAACAATAATGCAATTCGCGTTGCCCGAGTCACGTGTGAGACGTACATAAACGAACGAGAAGCGCGCGATTATTCCCGGCACGAACACGTTTCCACACGTTTGACTATCTATCGGACCGGTTATGCTCGATAAGACATTAATTGCGAAATTTCAATAGCGGCGACGTCGATAATTTGATTCACGTTCGGGCCTCCAATCACGCCGTTGTGTCGAGAAAATTTCCGAGCGAACGCGATATCGGCTTTTCACGGTATACGTACGTAGATGTATACCGTTCGTTATTTAGCCGCGCGAGGGGTACACTGTGATCGGGTTAATTAAAACTTGAACGAAGATATTCGTGTCCGTGGTTCGAGCTTTATTATCCGAGAAGCTTGCCCAAAAGTCTTGAAGCGAGTCAACGAGACCGCGCGAACCGATACAATGGGCGAAAAGGTTTTTGGAGTTTCCAGCAAGTTAACCCGTTGACGTACTTTGGCGAGTTTGACTCGTGATAACGATGTTGAATCAAACATGAATATCACGTATACGTATATTTATTTATAAAGAAGTAATACAGTAAAAATAATTAGAAGATAAAAGTGAGAATAAAATTGAAAGCAGCACAATTACATACTAACTGATACAGGAAGATAAATTGTTCTATATCATAAGAACGCGAAAGGAGACTGCGAGACTGCAGTGCTTATAATTGAAGATTTGTAGCTTCTAGTAATCTAATTGCCTCATTCTTAAAACTATCCGAGGATAAATTGAAAAAGTTTAAATCAGCAAGTAAGTTGGCTAGATTACAAATTCTGTTAAACGGATCAAAAGAATTAAAATTTGAAGTATAACGGGTTAGGTCCAGGTTATTATTAAAAATAGTTTGATGAGAAAGGTAACGATTGAAACATTTGAATTTTTTTACCGATTGGTCCTAGATCTGGGAGACGTCAAGACGTTTTGAAATGTTTTATACTTTATAGAAGTACTAATTTATTATTTTGTAATGTTACTTAAAACAACTGATCAGTTGAGACAAATTAAATACTATTTTTCGGAAGCATCAAATTCTGTGTTATTTGTATATCAAAGGGTTAAGAATAACGCGGTCGACTTATGAATTTATTATCGCTTGCCCTGCCCTATATCCTGTTTGCGCGTATTGTGAATTCTGGCATCGAAACGAGGGAAGACGCGAGACTGCGAGGGTTTCCCTGAAATTTCCGCGATGAACAAAACCCGAAGAATTCGAAATGCAGCGAAAATCGTCGAACTGGCGGAGACCGAAAATGTTCGCAAGGCGAATACTGTGGTCGACTAAATCGTGGTGAAAGTGTTGCTAATTCCTCAATTAGGGCGACCGCCGCGCTGCGTTTTGCCGCTTAACAATTTTCAATCCCTCGTTGGCCCAAATTCGAACGGAAGCGAGCTCTCGCATCCCCCAAGATAAATATCCGAGCAACGTTTAACCATTTATACGAGCAAGGCGTACGAGTCGAAATCAAGGTGCATCAGGGCTGCGGCGTGGGCGGGATAGCTCATTCGTGTACGCGGCGAACGTGCGCGAAATCTAAAAATCTGTGGTTCACTGTCGAGGAAAGAATACCAAGGCAACGGAGATTGCCCTGGCAAATTTTCATGCCGTTCGAATCAAGCAAATACACGTTTCGCCCCGTCGTTCTTTGGGTTTAGCTAACTTTTCAACTATAGAGTCGCGCGGAAACGGGAAACGCTAAGTCAGAGCAACCGGTGTTCGTTTCGTCTTACCTGAAGATACGGCACCGTTTTGCATAGGGTTAAACCGAGGAACCAGGTCTCTGTGATGTCCCACAGCACGGTGACCGGAAGACAGAGCAACAAGACCAGGAAATCGGCCACCGCCAGGTTCACGATGAAATAATTGGTCACCGTTCGCATCGAGTGGTTCCTGTAAACCGCGATGCAGACCAGCGCGTTTCCCACCAACCCGACCACGAAAATGATGCTGTGCGAGGCGATCAGTACCCAGTCCCAAAATTTCGGGTATATGTAGTTGATCATACGGTCCACGTACTCCTCGTTCGAGATGCAGTAAATGTTGGTGCAATTGGTGGCGTTGAAATCGGCGTCCGTGTCCTCGAACGAATCGTACTCGTCCTGATAGTCCACGGCGTCGACTAACGTGGACACCACCGACGCGAACCATCCAATGATTATCGGCTCGAGCGGATGCATCTCCTCTTCCCTCTGCGTCGCTGCGTATCCGTTGAACTTGAATTATCGATATCTTACGGGGGCGAGGATTTCCTTCGGGAAAAGTTCAGCGGGAAGCTTCCGTTTCACGACTTGACGCGACTACCGGCTTCCATCTCGAGCGCTCTCGAGTTCGATACTATACCAAGAAACGTTTACCGTTCCCTCGAAACACGAAGATGCACGGCGGTGTTGAGGGTTGTCGCAGCGAGAAAGTTGTCGATCCTCTCTTCCCTCGCTTGCTTCACCACGGCTGGCCGACGTTCACCTTCGCCCCAATTTCCATCGCATTAAAGATAACTCTCTCCTTTACCGTTTCCATCGGCGTCATTCGATAACGCGACAAGCAACCGCGGATCATCGACGCGCCCCGCTCTCGTCCGACCGATTACCATCGCCGAGACGATTGATTCTGGCTGTGGACGCGTTAGGGGAGGATTACCGGGCGGACTGTTTTTCCTTCCCCTGTTCCACGAACAGAAGAGACAAGAGGCTGCCCGCTAAGAAAGTTTCGACCGTCACGTGTCGCGATTTCCCAAGCGTCGATGCGGCTAACGAACTTCGTCCGACAAATGCTGTGGCAGATGAAAAATTATTCGCGAACTCGTTTCGATCCCGCTCTTCTTTCTTTTCCCCCAGCTTCTATATCTGACTTTTCTCGAGTGGCCTGCGGGTACACGATAAATCTGCTATCGAATCGATACCGTGGTAAAAGTTTCCCCGTTTTTCCCCTCTGTTCGTCCTCCCAGGGAGAGGAAATCGGTGTTCGCGGGGGACGAGAAACCGAGAGTAACTCGCTGGATGGAATACGTTTTATCTCGTTCCGATGAAAAGTTTCCTCTCGCGTGGTCCTCCGTCTCCCTTCCTACCGATCTTTTACCTTCGACCTCTGGCCATGCTTTGTGGGAGGAAGGGAGAGGGAGGGGAGAAGTTCGCGAGCAAATTTAATTACGAGGACGCAATAAAATTGTCGGGAAGCGGAAAAAGGAATTTCGCCGCGGAAGTTAATATTAGATGCCGATGACGGAACGGTGGTCGGGTTTATTTTCGAGCATCGTAGCGAGTTACCGTCGCTTTTCGAGCGCCTCGTTAGCGATCGCGATATCGAACGCGGGATCTCGGATTTCCGTTTCTCCCGGTGTGGATGGACGCGGTCGACCGAACACCTCGTGCACCGAAACGGAAGAACCTGTAGAGTACCTGTTCGTTATGCTAAATAATAATTTTGTTCAGAAAGAGGTGGCATATGCTTGCAGTCGATGATACAGCGTGAAAGAAAGTAGGGGGAAACAAAAGACGATATAGACAAATAAATATATATCGCCGTTGCAGAGCGTACTCGTCATAACTCAGTAAAAATAAAAGTAAAGGAAAAATTCGTCTAAATTACTTGTAAACGTGTCTCTGTTAGTCTATATTTTGTTGTATACAGGGTGTTCGAAGACAAAAATCAAGAGTAACAATATCGCGTTTCACGCTTTGTTTATGAGTTATAAATAATTAAAGAAATGGGGTATTTTACTCCTGAGAGCAGGCAAATGGGGCAACACGGTAGGTAACGTCGCTGGCTGCACAGTGATGCTCCATTTACCTGCTCTCAGGAGTAAAATTCCCCCTTCAATTTTCTCCTAGCTTCGCCCGAACACCCTGTATGTAAATACACGTGACTGATAGGATAAGAAAGAAGTGACTTTTACTTTATTCGAGCACGAATCCTGAAGAAAAAAAACATTAACAATACGCATAATTATCCTAAGGACTACGACAGTCATCTGCGTACCGACCATTTGTTACCGGCACTGTACTAAGTCGTCGGGCTAGCAAATCGAAGTACTCCTGGGTTTTTTTTTCTAATTTCCCCCGGTTTCCTTATTTTATAGTTTCTATATCGTGTGATTTTTCGGCGGTAGCCGAAAAGCGGACAGCCGAAGGTAGTACCAACTACTCGTCTTGACGCGCACTTCTGCAGTTCTGAGAGAAGTTTTGTTTTTCTAACTGGTAATAAACACAGTTTATCTTTTGTTAGTACTAGTGTTTTAATGCCAGTTCATAAACGTATCCCTAAATCCTAAGAACCCTTCGAGTTCGGCCGCGAGAAGAGCAAGCGTCGTCGCGGCTAACTTTAACAGGGGTTAATGTCGCCTGGGATTTATAATTGAATCGAAATTTTAATTGTAGCTACTCGGTTATAAGTTGCCCCGTCGTTGCAACGTCACCGCGAAGTTGGTGCCGGCGGTGTCTTTAATGCAATTGCACGCGATGTCTGTTAATTGTTCGTATCCATCGGTGGTTCCGCTTGAAAAATCGTTAGCCCGCAATTCTAACGAATTAATGTCCGTTCGCGTTTCCCGTGTTGTATGCCAACGCATAATATTGTTTTAAGTTAAGACAATGCTAGCTACTCATCCTCCATAAATCAAACTCCAGTAAACATCCCAAAATCTTTTCTCCGATAATCGATGATTTCACTCTCACGAGTTATCTTTGAACCTTGTCCTTAACACCTCATCCCTTTCTGACCACTAACCCAAGATAACCCCTATCTCTCTATTTTAAGTTCATAAAATCCACGAATGTCCTCCCCTGGGAAACAAGAACAGTTTGGACCGTTTTAGGACGTACGTCTACATCTAGACATGCGAATTCACGAAATGCGATTTCTTTGAAGGAAAAAAGGTCCACCGATAACGATCAGCGATCTTTCTGTCGAGCGAGCAAAAATAAGAGGACCTCTCGATTGTCCTATTAATCTTACGCGTTTTTTGTACAACGTCCGACTTGGCACTGACACACGGCGCGCCGTGCCAATTAATCAGAAAAGTGTCAGAACCGTTTCTGAACCTCCCATTATTCGATTCACGGTTTCACGCTGTCCCCACGGAGTTCGCGATGCGGAAACCACGCGAGTCGTCCGACGGTCCTATTTAATCGACTAACATAAGTCAGCTTGGCTTTCTTACAATTTCCCCGATACGTGACGTTATTATGGGAGGCGCGGGATCGCGGGAAGCGACGAATGATCGAAATATATTCAACGCAACGTTCCCGATCCCCGACTCTCGTTCGGTTCGCTCGTCTGGAAACGGGAATATTGTAAATCTGTCGGATCGAAGAAACGTCGATTTCGGTTTGTTCCGGTGAAAAATTCGACGCGTTTCTTCCTGTTCCTCGCGCGTCATTTCCGCGTGCGTAATCAAGCGGGAACGAAAATTTAGCCGATTTCGTCCTAAACACGATTCAAAGGGCGTTCCTATCCCGCGAACGTTTCCTTATCGCTTTTGTTCCTCGCAGACGAAGGAAAACGTGCATACACACGCATACGTATGTACATACGTGTTGCTCTGGCGGTGTTCGGACGGAATCGACAAACGTCGTTGAACTCTAAGGTCTCGCAGCAGCCTGCCTATTCTTAAACATTCATTACACAACGTTCAGTAATGCCTACGAGACCCGAGCATTTCCTAAAGTATCTCCCTCGGTGCACATCGAGCATCGTTATTTCTCGCGCGTGTTTACTACCCCGCACTCAATTCAATTCATCACCACTTTTTCTCCCTGTTGCCCGTTACTTGGCATCGAGACGATGTCCTCGCGCGACGATCGTCGTCCACCCTCTTCTTCGCACAACGAATTCGTTTATCGAACCGTGTGTATCATGCTTCGTTGTACAGAGATCGAGAATTTACAATCACGGTGCACCGTAGCGAATGCGAATCGACAGAGTCGAGCATTTCACGTATTCGAACGATTCGCTTGCCACGGTTTCACCGCCGTGTCGAAGATCGCGCGTTTTCATTCGAACGTTTCACGGGCACTGTTTTTCGCGGGCAAACGTAACACGGGTTCCTCGAACGAGCATGTTCTCGGAGGGGGAGCGTAACCTGAAGGTGTGCGTCGCGGCGACGAACGACGAAGGGTGGCCCGGTTCGGGCAAGGGATGCGAACGCGACGACGGACTCTGCGAAACTGAGGTATGTACGTCGTTTTAACGAGCGCGTAGGTGCAGCGGTAGGTACCGGTCAATGTCGGCATCGAGGTGTCGGCTTCGTCCCGATGCGTTCCTCGAAGGCGAGTCCGGCGAACTCCTTGGAAAATTTTATTGTTATTGTTATTGTTATTATTATTATTCTAGTAAATTCTCAGAGGATTTCCTCTCTGGTTTGCGACCAGCATGAACGGGCTGTACCAAGTTCATCACAGTGTTTTTATCGTAGGAATTTTTCTTACTATTGTCGTTGTGCTAAGAATGACTGCTTTTTGAATGTGTAAGTGTATGTATGTTGGCAGTTGTAGTACTTGTAAATTCTTATTTTTATTATTTTTATTATTATTGCTTTATTTACGAACTTAAAGCCCATTTACAAATAACGCGTGATATTGATTTTGAAACGGCAAAAGAGGAGTCGTTGAGTGTTTGTTCTAAGTAAAAGATGAAGATAAAAATAAAAGTGGAGAGTATAGAATTAGTTTGAGCGAAGTGTTAACAGCTGTGACGATGATTCATTGTTAAAAGTGCGGACTGCAGGTTGTTATTAAAGAAATGCAATTAAAAAAAAGATAAGAGGAAACAAGGTGCAGCCGAACCTTGTGAGCGAGCCCGCGTCGCGTCGTTGGTTATCGTTAAGTTTCGAAGTAGTCGTCCAGTTCGCGACGCTTGCATTTTATTTCCGTTAAACAAACAACGCGCAGCCGTTGTCGCGCTAGGTTCTCCGCACAAGTGGTCGCACATCTATTTCCAACAATAAATTCCGTTCGTTAGAAATAAATATCAATTTCGTTTTAACGAGCGAGCCGTTCATGGTGACTCCGAACGGAAACGGTGCTCGAGAAACATTGAAACTTCGCTTCCGAGCGGAAACGTTGTTCCATCGAATGAAAAGTCGATGAGATCGGGTTCGGTTATTTTCGTTGAATCGTAAATAGCAGCTTTGCGATAAATGGACGGTTAGAAGCAAGCGTTAGCGTGATTATGTTAAGGGGAAATTCGGTAGATAGGGAATTCAAAGGAGATCGTTCTTTGTCTCGGGTTCGAGATCGCTAGTGATACAAGTCAATCGATCGAATCACAAGAGGACCGTAGTCGCGTGGAGTCTATTCAACACAATATGGCTAGTCTCGAATATCGCCGTAGCGTATGCAGAGTAGCATGTTAAATATTTAAGGGGTTCTGGAAACAAAACCTTAACATTTCTTTTATTTAGTAATAATAAGTTTTACCGTGGGCGATGAGGTAAATTGATTAGAGGCTCGACACAGAGCTTGATGAATAAGCGACTAAACTTTATTCGGATTATTGATGGTTTTTTATACATATTCATATCGTAGGGTTCTTAACACTTAACCAACCGAATGGGGAGATCTCCCATTCTTGCCTTTGCAATTGATTCTATTTACTTTTGCTAATAGTTGGTTCGGTTGGCTGAGTGTTAAGAATCTAAGATGATTAGTCGGAATTGAGGTCTTAAGCAAGGGGTTATTGCGAGGGTCACAATTATATACTTTCGCGCAGGATTTCACGCGCGGTACCGATCGATCGAAAATCCTAAGCTCTCTGCCGTTTTGCCAGCTGACGTAACTCTGACCGGTTCCTGACGTCGAAATCCTTTGAAATCCTACGAAAATAAAAGATACCCGGGGAGAGTATTAAATTCCAGCAGAGGATTCCTTCCGCTGATCGCGCTGGTTAGCTGCTCGCGTTTCCGCTCGATGCCGAAGAATCAGGGGTTGCAGAGATTCCGCTTGGGTTTGTACAAGTTTCTCCCCTGTTGGTTCGTTCGCTGGTTTGATCAGGATGCTCGTTTATCATTTCTCAGCTTGATAAGCTTTTTCGAGCCAGCCCCCTTTCCCATCCCCCGGTCTGTTTCTCTTGTCACCGATGTTTCACGGAAAAAAACAAACCTATGTGATATATTTCGCTGTGCAAGTTCCTTTTTTTCGGACGTTACCTCGATTTCTTCTTTCGCTTCCCTGACTGGTGGGTACACGCGAACGAGGTCGTGATTATACAACGAATTCTTTTTTTTTAACCCTAGAGTCATAAACATTCGTCTCAGAGACGGCGTAAAATACGTAAACACTTGTAACCTTTAAAGTGAAAAAGATAGAAAGATGAAATTCGATTGCTCAGAACAATAATATTATGTTCATTTTCATTTCAGAAAATTAATGATTAATAAACAACTTTTCAGATTGAAAGCGCGTTTTATTGCTTTTTGTATTGTATCAAATAAAAATCATCAATATAATACGTTCGTCTGAGAGACGAATGTTTATGAATAGTGCATCTCCGATGCACGTTTACGACTCTAGGGTTAAACGGATTTTTCTTTAACGATTCTTTAACGGTCACATTGTTTACAGATCATTTCGTACATACTGTGGGCGAACGGGAAGACCGTTTTACAGCAGAATGAACAAAGGTTCACGGCTTACCGCGGCTCTGTTCGTTTTGCGATCTTTTCAAAGCAGCTAACTCTCTTTTCTTTTCTTACCGCCCGTTTTGCTGAATCTTTTTGATTTCAAAGCGAACACGGTATGCAGATGCACTGGTTTTCTCTAATGAAAAGTATTCAAGGAACGCGCATTCTTCTTTTTCTTCTTCTTCTTCCCAGAAATGTCGGTCGCGAGGGATCTTATTTGCTTGAAACTAACGCCTCGTCGTGATCGTGATTATACGTTTGCAGATGAAATAAATACGATCGATCGTTGTTTTTCTATGTTGCAGAGGTGCATACGATGTTTAGATCGTGCTACGCGTATGACGTGCAACAAAAGTCGCGCGCCCAATGATTAATGGGATCAGAGTAAACTGCCGCTGCTTAACGTGTGCGCTCGCTTTGTATAGATGTGCAACGAGCCAGCCGTTAACTTGTACACAACTAATCGAACCATTTTCAAGTCGTACGATATTTTTTTTTCCTTTCAGTTCACCTCGTGCCATTTCCTCCGTTTCTTATTTAATATCGCATTTGAAAAATATACGTTTCTACCGTAACTTAAAAAAAAAGAGAAAATAATATCATCGTATGAGAGCGGAAAGAGAGAAAGCAGATCAACAAGGGAAATTCGTTTCCGAACGAAGGATTCTTTTATTTTTACACGCAACTAATGAAATCACTTCGCAACTAATCGATAAAACGTGCAAACTTGTAAATCCACGCGAGCACAATGAAAATATTTGTCGGTGTTTAATCGATTGTTTAAGAGCACAAAGATCATTTTGACAATCTCAATGTTGGATCGGTGATATCGGTGTAGATAATACACGGAAATAGGTCAGAGTGCATTTCTTCATGTTTTTTTAAGGAACTGTATAATTCTGTTCAAGAGAGTTCCGCACAAACTTTCAATACGTTTTATGTTTGATTATTCCGATGATGTGTCATTTTTTTAGTCAATTTCGGCAACTTTATCTTTCAGGCTTTATTTCATGAATTAGAGATTAAACAACACAACGATAATACTCGCGAATATTCTGTATAATTCTTTTTGAAAAATATTGATTATGATAAAGAAGAGAAAAGATATTTGGTTTTCATATAAAAGACAGTAGTAGTGACACCTAGGATTTAAAGGCTCAACTTACACTTTTACGTTAAAGTTAATGGATGGTTTTAAGGACAATAAGGGTAGGATGATGTAAAAAATTATTTTCGATAATATTATATAAAATTAATCATTTTTATTTTCTAATAATTCTTAATGTATTTATGATGGAAGAAGAATCTAATTATCACAGCTGCAATAGTATTCTAACTGTTATAACATTTCCTATACAATAATACTCATTGTTTTCTTCATATTTTACAGATATATTTATCTAGATTATGAGATATGCTTTGAATCGTTAAAAAAATATTGAAGAAATTCAGAATAATTTCTATACTTTGATCAGGAAAACGTGTATCGATGATATATGTATACACACGCGCGCACACACGTATATCACTCCTAAGCATTGGAGGTTTCTATTTTATTTTTCGCTATTTCTAACGTTTGTCTATATTAACGCGATGAGGCACTTGATTACCATTATAATAACATTTCGAAAGCACATTTATAACGATTAAAATAATGATTTTGTTAATACTAAGTATCCTGCTATAATTATTTTGATGCTACCTCGCATTATCTTAATTAAATTAAGAAGATATGCAGTAAAATTTGGAAAGTATATGAAATTCATAAACTTTTGAATATCTGAGGCGATTATCACTTCTTATCCGACGCGACGCAATCTTTATCGTAATATCTTTTTATTTAATCTAATTACGCAGTTGAAAAAGTAATTAATTATTCATTGCCACTAGTGATGTCATCACTGTTACTTGTGGCCAATAAAACTTGATTTTCTTCTCCTTTCAAAACATCTCGAAGGTACAAGAAAGTACCAATGGAACTGATTAAAAAGCCAATAGCTCCGATACCAAAGCAAGTTATTCTGCCCAAAGATTCCAAAATAATGATAAATTTAACCATACCAGCAAAATCAGAAGTTAAATAAGCTTCTTGAGCAAACCATAACATTGGTACAAATGTTGTTGTGATATTCTTAAACGTGCTGAAAATGAAAGGATATGAGGTTGTTTAAATTTAAAGTTCATTCGAGTGCATCTCGTAATAAATAAAATACAATGAAGACTCACCTCATATGATCATCGTGTTGTACCAGTAAATTTAATTGTAGTTGTGCATTCACCCTCAATGGAACACCTGTTTTCTACAAAAGATTTTTACTACATATTTATATACATGTACTATATTTTCCAGCTATTATTTATTGTTTATTATATTATTATGATTACCGGTTCTACAGCTATTGAAAGTTCGTGTTTTGTTTTGTTAGGGTTCAATCCTTCAATATTTTCTCTGTAACTTGGATCCGCCAAATAAAAGTGCGGTAAACTGATAAATGCTGGAGCACCCCATTTACATGATGAAATATTTAATGCTCCAGAAGGAATGCATTCATTCTCACAATAACATTTACGCGATGGTACATTTGTACCATTATCAAGTATGGTATAGTCGCTAATGTATCTAACGCCTGTCAATCCTTCGTGAACAGTTTTATTATCATATATTGCCGACATACTCCTATTAGAAACAATTAAAGAAAATAACTGATATGTTTATCTCTGCTGGTAATAGAAAGTCTGACTTACGTGCAAATGTCAGGTACAAAAAACGAAACAGTTTTATTATCTGGCAATGGTGGCCACAAATCACCATTTGTTCCCTTTACCATTCCACATTCCCCAGGATAGTAACTTACATTGCTATTGAAATTCCATTCTTTAAGTATTCCTAAATCAAGTAAACTAGTTTCACCGGTAAGCATATTAAATGTTCCATCATAGGTTGCAGAACCATTTCTCTGTAAATAAGTCACTCTTATAAGCTGATCTCTAACATTATTTTTTTACTTTAACAATTTTAGAATAAAATTTACCCCATAAAACCAAGCAAACTTTTCAAATGGAATTTTAGTTAAATTCAATGTTCTAGCAATTTTTAGCATAGTATCGTTGTAGCCTTCAAACAGTAATTCATTAACAGTTTTAGTAATTATTAATTCTTGATCTACTGATTTCATCATTCTATCTACTAAATCACGGAGAAAAGGCGCTTGGTATCTTAATGTATATGCAACACTCTAAAAATGTGTATGAAAAAATTACATTCTGATAAGTATAAAATGAAGTAGTACAGAATATGTAATGGTATTAAAAAATACATACAGCAGTTACAGGGTTTACATTAGTCACTTTATCTGACAAACTTCCTGATGACAGAGATTCATCAAAATGCCATTTTCTTACCCTTAGAAATGTTACCGTACCATTCTTATTCCATGTTTGATTTACTTTATAGTCAACCTCTCTGTTATGATAGAATATTATTTGTAAGTAAATCAGTAAATATCATGATGTATAATACAATTTTAGTACCTAAATACATAAGGACCCATTTCTTTAAAATTTGGTTTCGATTCAGTAGTTGAAGTAAAATCTTCTGGATTAGTCAAATTAAACATGTACAATTTTAAGAACATAGGAATAGGTGTTTCTTTCCAAAGATCATGATTTTTAGATGTTGGTGTTAAAATCAGTTGCTATAAAAATAATATTCGTGTAAGACTGAAACATTATTTAGAACCTTTGAACCTTCAGAAATATTTGTTATACTTACGTTATTTATGAGTGAGGAATAAATTGAAGGCCAAAGAATTCCAGTAGTTATTCCAAAAGTTGTTATTATTGTACCTATAGAGGAGATGATAGCTAATTTTTGCCAACTCTTCATTTTATATAATTATCTTGATCTGAAAAAGACATTTTGTATTATGATTTTTTTTCAATTATGGGTTACTTCATTTAATTAAATAATAAAAGTAATTTTTATTTTATCAATTTTATATATGTTTTAGTACATTGTTAAACCTCCTTTGATTACATTCCTCAGTGTTAGGAACATATGTATAAATCATATATGGTTAAACAAGTGATTTTTATTAGCGACAATGACCGCAATATTAATCTGTCCAAGATTAAAAACATGATCCATGTCAATCCATACAACGAGAGATAATTGAGTGTTATCGACGGTATGTAACACCCAAAATAAGATCAAATGATCAAATTATTACAATATAATATCAGATGGATCAGAAGTCAACCAGTTGTTGAGGTTGTGATATGAAACACTTTGAGTTACATTTTCTGTAGATAGATGGTTAACTATAAGAATTTACTTAAAATAACAAACCAAACATAGTTATACGAAGAACTTCAGGGGCAGTAAATATTACACATCTGCGCGTGATGCATATCAAAATGCAAGCGCGAATATTTGAAAATTTACGTGTTGATAAATTTTCTTTCCTCCTATATAAATGTAAACGCGTGTAATTTTTTAATTACGGAATATTAAATATATCCTAAAATTTCCGCTTATTAACTTAGAGTAGTTTTAAGTGAAAGTGAAAGGAGAATGTTTTCTTGGTGTTAACAATTCTTTATCTTTATCTTTATATTTTGCCACTTGACAATATTCTCTTTTATTGTATAAAATTTTTTTATGAATTTCCATGATATCCGAGATCGATTGTTTTACAATTTTTAATATAAAAGTACCTTTTACATAACATTTCATTTTTACTTCTTGTATCAATTTCCTTATCTACGCGAATCTAACAATTTATATCTTTGTATTGGAGTTCCTATAATCAATTTTAATATTTTTGTTTACACACAATAAATGATATCGTGTACAAAGTACTTAAATATTCTTATCAATAACAAATTTTATGTTCTTCACCTTTAACCTTCGATTACGATATACGTGGTAATTCTTTATTATCTGTATGATCGCTGTATTTCAAGCAATGTTTTTAAAATGTATATTCATTCGCTTGATCGTGTATGTATTATTTCATTAATGCCGTACAAGAATCTATTCGTTTAACGATGTCGAGTGTTTAGAGTCTTTGAAAAAAGATAAAGGAAACGTTGATTTATAATCTCGAAATCAAATGTTCTATTATCGGTCTAAATTTGGTATCCTTCGCGATTGTTTCAACGAACGATAAGTAGCAATGCAATGCTATTTTCGATATAGGTGTTGCATAAGTATCGTGAAAACGAAAGAAAGGAGGATTTGAGGATCGCGTACCGGAAGATCATTTACCATCATATGCGGTACAAAGTTCAAGATTATTAAATATTCGAGGCCGGAGGATCGCGAAATAAAGATAAAAATGGACGTGAAACATTATCATCTTCATTCTTTCGTATTTTGATTCGCGTTTTAAAAATACCGCTCGCAATTAATTTATTATCTTTCGAATGTTTTGTAAGTCAGAGCAGGCATACATTTTTTACGTATACACTGTTTCGTCTATCTGAATCATACGTTCGAATACTAAAAAATTAATCGATCGACCAATTTTGCTAGAGCCAGTCATGCGTCTTCTACTTTACCGTGCTGCATAATTATGAGATTAAGCGAAAAATATGAAACCGATGATTTCATTGCTTTTCTTTTCTCGTGTAGTGAATAATCGGATACGGAGAACTCGCCACAAATTGAATACGAATGTGTCATACGTACATAATTATCTGCTCATTAAAATGTATGTTATCGTGTATTTATATATAATATTGTAGGATGCGTGAAAAACTGAGCAGTAATTGACTTTTTGCGTTTTGTTAATAATCGGTAGAACTATCAGATGAATTCATTCAAGTAACGTGAAATGTTTTCTGGTGTTTCGATAATATTTTGCCGGGAGGATATTAAAATAGAACGAATCCCGTTGGAAATATACAACGTTTAGACGTGGCATCGGTGAAAGTTAAAGAAAGATTCAATATGTGCTACAAACGCGTAAAGAGATCTTTTAAACTGGAAAGAAAGTGCATCGCGATAGAGATGAAGGAGTCAATGACACACGGATAACACTTTACATTTACGTACACTACACTGATAGTCGTTATTACATACTGAATCGTTTAATTGCAACGTATGCAATTTTACACGAACGATTTTTTAATTACAACAATTAACAGCTAAAAGTAATCCAGTGTACGGAGTTGTTCACCCGGGTAATCGCATTGCAAGGAATTAGGAACGCATGCACGGTTATCGGTGTAAGTGAAAACCCGGCTGATTGAAGTTCGCGCGCATAAACACAGTCATACGGTTTTAATTACAAACCTGTTATTCAGTTATCGTATAAATTTTTATTTGGCGGCCGCCAAACTTCTTTGCTTCAGACAGAACGTTAAATTGAAATGTACCGCGACGAGATGTCAAAGCGGTAACGCTAACATAAAAGATTACACGACGACTGGCCTGCGCAAACCTCCGACCGTACAGTTCATTCCTCGCTAAAGCAAGGCCGCCCGGGAAATTGTAGAAGGAGGAGGGATCGTTTGGTAAAGAAGCAGCTGATCGTTAACACATTCCCTGTTATTCTATTCGGCTTAACAGTATCCTTTAACTCGTAGTGCACGAGCGTGTTTCACACCCTCATGATTTTAATTCAATTGCGAACAGGGAATTCGCTTTGTCTTTAATTAAACTGTTCGGATGAATTGAAGACTGTTAGAAGTAATGGTAAAAACGAATAAGAATTACAGAAACATTGCACACTGTTGCATAACTTTATTTCATATAAATTTCATTGCGAATAATGTATCGTGCAACAATCAATGTTTAATATTGCGAGGTACTTGGTGCATACAAATTTTACAAATACGATGCAAAACAAATGCATTGTTGGACCCTTATCAGTGGTTATAGATAGCGATAATTCACCTGATTGAATTACGTTTAAGTATATACTGAACAACATTGAACAATCGCGGTAAAAATTATAGTAATCAATAATGATCGAACATGACGTAAAGGAATGACTTAAGTTAATCATTTAAAAATCAAGATATATAATAACTCAAGTTATTGCGATGCTATTTGTATCGTTCATATCTTCTTGCAGATGCGTGCGATCTCGTATCCTGGCGCACATTAAAGTGTATTCTAACACACCAATCCGAACATTCATTTCAGAAATTTCGTTTCTCATTTTAGTGATTGTCTTCTTTATATTTACAAGCGGAGCTATGAAAAAATATAAGCGATTACCGTATGTATTTAATATTACATATAAAATTATTTATAAGATACCTACTTCCATCTGTCATGCTCGACCCTCGTTCATCCATTTCTTTTTTTATGTGTTCCAATTCTTCTGATAGTTTATTAAAAGTTCTTGTTCTTTCTGTTACACCTCCACTAACATCTCGATATTGTTCTTTAACTTTTGACAATTCATCTTGGAATATTCGGTATTCCTTTAAAATAGGCTCCAGTTGTCTATTTAAATAAGATTCCCTTGTTTTTACTTTATCTAAAGTATTAGATATATCTAAGTGTAGCTTATCTAGTTGATTTTTTGTTCCAATCAAATTCGTTGCTATATTTGTACGTAGTTGCTTCATTTGCTCTATATGTGACCTCCAATCCCGTGAATCTGAAACGAATTTTTCTCAAATCCTGTTCTTTCAAATTTTATTAAGCATTTTGTACCTGTTTTGACAGTTACTTTTAACTGGGGTAGAACTCTTTCCAATTCTAATTCCCATTCTTCCCTGTTTGTTTTAGATTCTAAAATATCATCAGGTTTCTGTGTTTCATTCTAAGAAAGTACAGAAAGTTAGAGCATCTGATTTCTACATCTCATAAACACACGAATAACTGTGCTTACAAAATTTTGCCCATATAGTTTTGTAATATCATCAACATGTAAAATATCCTCATCTTCATCATCATATTCAGCCATCATTTCTTCTTCTACTTTTTCTAAAATTAATTCTGCATCATCATCCTCTATATCTGGTTCATTGCTTGGTTCATCAGGTGGAATGTCTACCCTAAGGAACAATTATTCTTGTAGTACTATAGGTTATGTTTGCATTGTCTTTGACAAATATATTTACTTTTTCCACTGAAACTTTTGTACTTTCAATGCTTCGTCTGCTAAGTTATCCAAAACATAAATAGCGTATTCACCACTGCCTTGTTTAAGCTTATTAGGTGGAAATTCTGTTGGTACATTAATATCTCTTAAACAGTCCAATATTAAAGCTATTGTAGCATTAGGATCATCAGACTCTTGCGGAGCTTCAAAGTTTTTACCAGTTTTTCTGATCAACCATGCAGCTAAACATGTAAATGTATAAAACTGTTCTCCTGGATTAGTTGGTGTAACAAAGTAATTCCTATATTTTAAATCAGTATTTTCTTTTTTAATTAGTATGTCAATGTAAACTTAGAACATTTATATGTAACTATTATTACCTATTTATAGCTTTTATTTTAAATTCTGGTAGAAATTGAGTATCATAATGTAACAGCTTCAACTTTTCTAATAAATCTTGCATTTTAATATATATAACATAGGAAGCAGATGGAGAAGATTCATCTTCTATAATAATCTTTGGAGCGTCTCGAAACATTTCTGTAATTATAATTTTGTATTACAGTTACAAACGTCGATACGACTATGTATCTAAGTACGTACCTAATACGCGAATTTTATTCTTTCAGTTTAAAACAATGTATATCTCTTATTTTGTTTTATCTTCGAAAAAGTGTATATAAATAATTCAGAAACAATTTATTTACTTTTACGTAGAAGATGTACAGTTCAACCACTAAATATTTAACTTAGTTGTATTTTTTCATTCATTCTAAATTGTACAAGCATAGACAAAACATAATGTAAATCGTATTCGAACATATATTTGTGTCATGCAGTTCAGAGATTATAGAGCCCTGTGTTTTCCTTTTTACCCACTGCGATAAACAAAATTGTTAAAGTTATTTCTGTAAATCATAGAAGGCGCGTCAAAACCTGTTACTTTTTTGGACGATCGGTATTTTAGATTGTTGGATACAAAATCAAGTAAGATGTCAAGTCTATTCTATTCCTCGTTTGTGATGTGAGGTCTCTTTCGTACCACGCCTGTGATGGTACACCTCCTTGTAATGTAAAATTATAACGTACGTATGTTTTGAAAGGAAGAAGGTGTATTACAATAAACATCAGATTTATTAGTATAACAAAAGTAGTAATATAGATTATAATTTCTCATATTATATAAGGAATATTAGTATCGTATCTATCGAGAAAAGCACCGTTTTGAAATGTGACCGCTAGATGGCAACAGCGCGACCTTACAATATACAGCGTAGTAGGAGCGAGCGCAGTTCGCTTGAGATTTCAACTGTGGAAGGTTGCTTTGTGAATAAAATGTGATTTAGTGTTATTAAATGTGTGTTTGAAGAGAATGTTGAATCGAAATGTTGCTGTTATTGTATGCTGCTTCGAATAAGATGAAACTCCATGGGCTTTTCTTGAATGTAAACTGTGATTTTATTAAAGGTATAGTTATGAATTTCTTTATACAACTTTATTGCTCAATTTCTTGTGTTCGTCTCTCTTTTTTCCTATATCTATATATTGCCTAAATGTGATAATGAGTACAACATCAAGCTGTATGTTGAGTAGCATCCTTTACCTTCGTGATTAACGATAAAATATTCGACACAAAACAATCAAAAGGACGCTCTCGATCGATCATGTACATTTGTATATAGATCGCGATTTGAAACCATTAGTTGCGTGGCGAACAGCAAAGTTGAAACGCCATCTGTGCGAGTTAGCTTTCGCTATGTTTGAAAAGGCGATAGCTCAATGTGTAATTTTATAAAAGTTTAAAAAGTAAGAATTAACGGGAATGAAATCGATCTATACACGATCGTACATGATGTTTTCATTGGCTCGTAAATGCCGCTATCAAATCAAATCAATTTCGCGATAATGTCGCTTACTCTACGTACATACATACTATATTAACGTATATAAAAGCGTACAAAACACATTTGAGAGTGGGAGGGGATGGGGTGGTTACGAAATACAGCTCGAGCAACGCATCGAGCCGCTCCTACTTTCTTTTTTCTTTTCTTTTCGTATACATAAGTCGTTTCTTCGAAGGTCCATGTTTTGTACAGGTGTACGACGATCCTGCGGTGGGTTTATCGAAAAAACAGTTACCTCGTTCTAATGCCGCACCATTTGTCTCTCGCGTTTTTCAGCTCGTTTAAAAAATGCATTAGACCGTGATGGAACACAAATGATTGACGCGTGACTTCTGAACGTCCTCTTACACGAATACTTGTACGGAAACGTGATAAATACGAGTGCATCGAGGGACTTGTGTTGTTTTTCTCGCGCAATCGTCCTTCGAGCTTTGTGGTCTCCTCGCTTTGGTATACGACCGTCGATGTCCTTCGCACGGTCGCGACTGTGTAAGCTCATCGTACTTCCGAGGAAAGTTGTTTCGCGTAGAATAAGGGGGCCGTTCTGTTACAATCGTGGTCAGAAGCGATCGCGTTTTTCGGATTTATCAGATTTCCGGCGGCCATTTGCGATTTACAAAATTGCAGCACCGTTGCCTTTCGTGTTGCGTGCACAGCGATCGGCTCAAACTTCTAGTACGCGTTCCACTACCGTATTCTTTGCAAAGAAATGTTCTAGCAGCTGTGTTCTATTTACTCGTAGCTGTTCGAACGATGCTGTTCAAGAAGTTGTAGGAAGGGCGAGTTTCGATAATTTGCATCGAAACGAATTGTTCGTGGAGGGGAATAAAAATACTCGACGAGACGCGTTTCGTTAAAGCGTTGTCTACTACCACCGCTATGCGCAACGTTGTATCACTCGTCGATAACGAAGTACACGATATAAAAAAAGGGAAAGGGGGGGGGGCAACGGAGAATAACGATATGTTTGACGTTTGAGGGTACGGGAATAGGTTTACGCGTCGATAAACTGTTTCGAGGGGTACGTGTACACGTATCAACGAGTCTGTTGAAAAAAAGGCACTCGGAAAGAAAATGGCACCGCCGATCAATCGTCGCGCGCGTTTCTCCCGCGCTCTCGATCTCCTCCTCCTCCTCTCTTCGTTCTTCCTCTTCCTCCTCGCTCCCTCTTCTCATTGGCACTTGTTCTCGTCGCTCACCTCGCTCCTCTAGCTTCTGTATCGGTGGTTCAGGTTCGTGTGATAATTCACGATTGCGTCGAACTTGTCCTTCTTCCGGGGACACTTGCCTTGTCGCGTCATGTACTCGCCGAACTCGCAGCTGGGCGTCGCGCACTCCTCGTTCTGTATGCATCTGGAAAAATGGACGCAAGGAGAGAGAGAACTCGTATACCGATCGCGTTAGGCAGTCGCCAGCGTGAACTCGGAGAGTCGCAGCGGGCGTTGATACTCACAGTCTGTCGGTAAGGGAGAAGTAACCCTTCCCTCGCCTGATCTTGATGCAGTTCTGGTGGTTCTCGTAGCAGTTGCACTTGCACTCGCCCTCGGACGTGATCCTTGGCGTGAATTCCGAGGGACAACGGCACCTGGAGTCGGTTCGAAAGCGTGGATTACTGGTCGGTGTAAAACGTTACCGGAAGCGTTTGAGGGCTATGTGAAGTTGGTCGTGTATCGAGAAAGGGAGGGATGTTAGGGATTTATAATCTATACAAATAAAAAGATATGTCCTGATTGACCGACTGATTCATCATCGCCGAGCTTAAACTGTTGAAGCTAGAATCATGCAACTTGGACAATGGGTTCCTTTTATGGTGTAGGCACCCATTAAGGAAGGATTTCGCGTGGACACGTGGGGAGAACTCACGGTTTTCGCGGTTGCACTCTTCTCATGTTCTGAGGCTGCGGAGAGGTTTGATGGTGCCTGTAGACCCTCTGCTCGGAGGTTTTCTCGTCGCCGATCTCGTACTGACTCCTCTCTCGGCACTCGCACTCCGTGTGATTGTAAAAGGACAGCTTCTCCACCACGCTGCCGCCGCCCACGTTCGTAGTCTGTAATCGAGAAAGCCAACAACTGCTTATTAATTGTCCCTGATGAATCCCGATCGCATATGCGATGTTCGATTAGGGTGCGTTGAGATAAAAATACAGCCAGGTATAAATGTGCATACTGTCGCCGCGTTTGCAGTTTCTTTTTAGTTGTTATTGTGCACTCGTCTTGTAGACATAATATTATTTTTACATAACCCCTTAACAGGATGATATCTTGAAAGAAAATCGCGGTTCGCCTGAAAAGCCATTGCGATCGCTTCGCTTTTAATCGAGTTCTATTAACCTTAGTCGGCTTGCTGTGCCTCGAACTAAACTGGCCGTGAGAGGCTTGTTCAAAGAAAAGAGGTTATCCGTATCGCGGGGCCACGCGTAGCAACTCCTCGATCGACGCTAATTACCCTTGGTAATGGTCGGTTACTATTTTTTCGACCGAACGACCCCCCCCCCCCGTTCAAAGCGAATTGTGGCGTATAATGCACAAGGTAAATACGGAGTGGAGGATAAACGGATCCGAATCCGAGTGCTCGATAATAAAGTGTAATAAGGAAATTAGATATGGTTCGAGACCCGATGCAACTTGAAAAATCCTTTTCTTTTCATAATAAATCCTACTATAATATTTTTTCATAACAAATTCTACTGGAATATTTTAACTAAACGATATAGACAATAAAGTTTGATATACGGTGAATTATTACCGGTCAATTATTTCCATTACGTCCCCACAGAATACACGGATTCGGGACACGAGGTCCGAGCGAAATACATAATGCATACGTCGAAGGAACGTTTTGAAAGCGCGGGATCGTGGAAAAGCTGGCGTGTTTCGTTAGCGTTAATTGCCGGACGCGGCCGGAATTCGCTGATAAGCAGCTACCGCGCATTTCAATCGGGCGTTCTTCGTTCTTGTATCGGGAACGGTGGATAGAAAGCTCATAAATCGCGGAGGAAGCGAGACGCTCGGTTCCCCAGGGGAATACAGATCAGGCGGCCGTGGCTGCGTTTCAGAGCGCGCACCTGGTCCCAGAGGAACGAAGGAATTAATTTTCCCGCGGGCGTGCCTCGAGCTGCGTTTTAATCGAGTATCGTAATTACTGTGGAGTAAGGGTGTGTGGGTACCCGAAATTCCGGGAAAGTTGGTAAAATTCGGGTACCCAATAGTGAAGTTAGGTCAGATCGAGTCGGGTCAGGATCCTGAAAAATTGTAACGTAAACATTCGATCTATGTATGTATCTACATATGTATCCGAATTTGATAAAGATGGTTCGGATACCATAAAATTCAAGCAGAAAGGTCATTTTCTAACGATGACAATATTGTCACAGCTACAAGATGTAGATCGTTAACAGAAAGGGTGGAGCAATTATGTTTGTTATTGGGGAGGATCGCGGATCGAAGAGCAACCGCTGGGTATCTACGCGTAATTGATCGCGTTAAGTGGGTCGTAGGCTGGGGATCGCGACCGGGCTCGACGACAATGGGCTAGCGGAACGAAATGCCGCGATCCCGTGTCCAAGGGTACAGCGGCGATCGGTCTCGATCTCGATCCCTCGACGCTCATGGACGAAGTTCCACGAGTAGGCGCGGTGATCACGATGCCGCCTAAGCATTAGAGATCGAGGAGTCGTCGCTGCCTCGAGATCAGAGGTCGAGGGAGAAGCAGCGCGGGCTCGTGGATACCCGATCGCTTATGCAACCGCTAATTGCGAGGCGGTTCAGAGTCGTTCGTAGCATCTCGGGTCCGATTCTGGATTCGTTTGGTGTGCGTCTCTATTACTGTTGGAAGATAGACTCTGTATTTCCATTTCGGGTACTGCTAGCACCGTTTATTCGTCTTAGAGAGAGCACGCAGATCTAGGGGGCAGGATCGACGCTACGATTTCTATAGAATGCCAGCTTTTCATAGATTGCTGGTAACATATACGAGAAACATATAAAGAATATATAATTTGATTAAAGCTGAACCGAGTTTTCCTTCAATTACGCGCCACGTGGGCAAGGAAATATCACCGACACCGTTGCGGTATCTAGAACGAACGCGATACTTTGTAGTCCGGCGCGCAACCAGTGAGATTTACCGATTTATAGGCGAATAAATATCGCAAGCTTTCGTTCGAGGCGTGTAAAAGTCAACGGATTATCTATACGCGTAGGTGCGAGCGAGAGAACGTTCATCCGAAGCGATGAAACCGTATCGAATGTTAATATTATTCACGCGCTAGGCGTACCAACACCTTCCAAAGCGGTCGCGATCGTTTAGAATGGACTTCGAATGGAAGCGAGCGAATCGATTGTCTTCGAGGGGGTGGAGAAACCGGTGGTCGCGAAGGTAACGGAGGACATTTCCGTGGGACGAATAATAAAGAAACGCGGAGGACAAATTGCTTCGAACAGAGCATCGCGACTCTGGGCCGGTTTTTGCCCGCTGACAAAGCGCAAAGATCTTACCGGATCTTTGTAATACGAACCGAGAGCTCGTGGGCTGTCCGTCTCCGACTGTTCCCCGACTCGCCTCTGTCAGGACGGCACACCAGGATTGAGATTCGCGATCGTCCCTGATGAATAGCCCGGCCGAGAGATCGTGGCCATAAATTTTACGCCACAGTGGCGTACACGTCGGCCCTCCTCCTATCCGCCGAGGGATCTTTCGTTCTACTCGAATCCTGGATCGCGTCGAAATAGGGTCCATCGGTTTCACGACGTTTCATGGGCCCGCGAACGTTTTGTGCGATCCTTCCGTCGAGATCCGACAAAATCACTCTGTTACGTCTTTTTCCACGAGGGTACGTAAAGCGTGCAAAATCGGGAGGGATCTCGCCGTTATTGTTACGTCGTTTTTTTATTCATTTACGGGTAATAGAAATCCATCGGTTAATTGATACACGTATAACAGTGACAGAATAAAATTAATCCTGCTTCCTATCATACGGTAGGAATTCAGTTACCACGTACGTCAAAAAGTTTGGGTGAAATTTTGGGTAGGGCTGCATTTTTGTGAAAACATTTTGCGCTCAAATATTTCGTAGCGAAGATTTGAACGCGCAAGACGAATTATCGAAACGATCGGTATATTTATAAACGTTGTTGGCTAGCATAAGCGTATGGTTGTAACAGTTCAAATATCCGTAACAAGTGCGGTGATGTTCACGGTGACGAACATTTCATGTGACCTCCTCCATAGGGTTCTCTTCGCGTACGTTCGTCCCGAATTTTTGCATATTCCTTCGCGAGGGTTCGCCGACGACGAAAAATATCGAGCGTGAATAATGCACTTCCGGTCGCGACGGGGTCGACCGCCTTCGCGAAGAAAGGAGCCGAACAATGTCCCACGGGGTGAGACGGGGCACCGTACGTGCACGCCCATGGTATAAAGTCAACTCGAACCTGTCCCCGACGGCGATCGAGCTCGTGTTCGACCTTTTGCTCCCTCCCCAGCCTTTCGACCGCGAACACACGTGTAAGTATGCGCGCGTATGCGCATCTTCATTACGAGATTTCCCTTTCGAACGAGTAGATTCGCTTCGGCAATTCCTGATAAGGATGTAACAATAACGTCTTGGCAGCGTCGTTCGAATTTGAATATCACTGTTCCTTATCGTACGTCTCTAGGCTTGAGCAAGTCTATCGATAGATTATGCATGCTTGCGAACCGCTATCTACACGAGATTGATTTTTTTCACAAAAATTTAGAACCTTTTAAAGTTTCTCTGTTAAAAACGTTCAACAACTAGAATGTAGTATACTGTAAACGTTTAAAAAGTTGTGCTGCTATGTATTTTTTCCTCTGTTACCAAAGAACTTATCGATACCGTTCGTCAGTAATCAAAGAATTAAACTAAACTTTGAATAGTTTTATGGTCTTAAGCCATTTATTAAGCTTATCATTATTACCATCACGTGGCAAAGAATCATCGGGTTAACGGAGGAGGAAAAGATCGTTGGGATTCCCTTACGAATTCTACCGTTTTGAATTTCCCCACGACGTTTCTTCCACGGGGAGATAAAAATTCGAACGTCGTAGCGAGCGCACAGGGCACGGTATATATACTGTCCGACGAACGATCGATGGAACGAACGATCGACAGGGACGAATAGAGGGGAATAGGTAAAGGTGGACTCGACGGATCGATCGAAGGGATCTCTACCTATCGCGAACGGTTCTCCAGCGAGGGAGACGCACACGCATGCGTGCACCCTGGAATTTAATTTCTACGTGGATTATTTTCCTTCGGTGGGATCGAGCAGCTGACCGACCGCCTGCCTCGTTAACATTCACCGTATCTCGCTCGGGGCACCCACTCGTGAATGAAACACGGCAGAAGCTGTTGTTGGGCACGAGATCACGTGCACACGGGTCCCGGGATCGGTGAACCGTGCACGGCTGTGTCCTCTCTCTATCGTGCTTCATGCAATTTTCGGGATACAGAGACTCGCGTTTCGTGACTCGATCCGCGCGATTCATCGAGACCGCCGCCGCTGCTACCACGGAGGGTGTTGAGGTAAAACAGTATTTGTTTGTCCATCGTGGAAAATTCTGCATACTAAACACTTTGGGTAATAATGGATTCCCTTTCCCCGACTGTTTTACAGTACGTTGTATTCTTAGGATTTAGAAATTGAATACAGAAATGTTACAAAGCAAAAATTAGGAACTAAAGGACCCGGGCGGGGTCGTAGAAAGTTCGACCATTGCGTTAGCCAGTCTCATGACAAAACTGGTGAAATTCGGACAGAGTTGCATTTTCCTCGTGTTATGTTCGTCGTATTTTAAATAACAGCTTATTTTATTTAATAATATTAAACCCCATTTCCAATATTTGGTGACGCGGCTAATACTCCCAAGTATGAACGTTCACATTGTCGCCGCGTTTGCAGTTTGTTAGCTCTTACTGTTAATTATTATCTATGCTAAATACATATAACTATTTACATAGTGCCATTTTTACCCGAGTTCCGTTTATCCCGCGTAACCCCTCGACAGAGGGAAAAGAGAGAACGGGCCAACGAGTGAGACATCGAGCTCCTTCGCCGTTTCGAAACGCCCGATTGTATTCCGATGTTCCCTGCTCACTCTCGCCGGAGAACCGTTCCCAAGGGGTTGTACCAGCTTTTATGGTACAAGACGCGGTAATTGCCTCCGGTAACTCTCCGCGGTTGCTCCGCTAACTATTCCGAGACTCTGTACCCACCACCGGCCGAACGCTTTACGAGGAAGCCTGTCACGAGGAGAACGTAAACCACGAGAGCTTTCCCCCTCCCCCGCATGGTTTCACCGATCCTCCTCGCCGTTCGATCTTGCGCGGTCGGGTAGAACTTTCTCGATAGGACCCCGAACATAGATACCATCGAAGGTATCTTCCGGGCGGTCGATCGATCCGTCGATATTGCATAGAAGATTTGATAAACGCGACATGCTCCCGCTTCCCACGCGATACCGCCGGGCCTGCGTTTTCGCATGCAAATGCCGCCGCTCTCCTTTCCGCCGGATGGAAATTGCGGCGACGCGGCAGATTCTGCAGTTTCTAAGAATTCGACCACCGGAGTTGAAAATGCTCCACGTATTATTATTGTTATTATTATTATTATTATTATTATTATTATTATTATTATTATTATAGATAATAGAGCTTAGGGGTCGAAATAAAGCCTTTGGTATGTACATAAAAAATATACATAAGAGGTTATCAATTGATGAAAGCTTCGTTTAAAAGTAGGAAAAGAAATAAAAAAATCTAGTTTGGTACTGTGGTTGTTAACGTGGTTGTTAGAGTTATTACTCTATTTATACAGTTACGCTGACCGCATCGAGTTATATGTTGTTCATTACGTAAAAATTGTCGAGGTCTTACGTTCCAAAGGACAGGACGTCGTCTCGACGCTTGATCGAACCACTCGCTCTCAGCAACAGTTCTGTCGGGCTCGAGCGTGGGCTGACGAACGTTTTGGCAGCCTGCCTGGAACGAACTACGTTCCCTCCTTGTTCTCTGCTCCGAGTGTTTGTGTATCTTTCGCGATACTCCGGACACTCGATACCTTTGTGTACGACAACGGCATGTCCGCTGCGAATTCTCCCGAAGGGGGCTTATCAGAAGGCGATTTCTTTCTCTCTCGACGAGGAGATCGCGTCGATGTTCTATCGTTACGTCGAGATAACGTGGCGCGGGAGACGTTCTTTGTATCGCGGCTTTGATAACCGGCACACGATTCGCAGAATCTTTACGAGCGCTTGTTCCACCGCTAAGAGCGCTTAGATACGAACCACATAAATCGACGAGAGGTGTTCGGGATGACTTCGCCCTTTCGAGACGGTATCGATTTAGCACTTGTGGGAAACTTGTTTCTGGATTTTTAGGTTCTTTTTTTCATACAAAATATCGATGAAAGTTTTTACGCATACAAATCTGACCGTTCTGTGGCGTTTAGCGATCATGATTGTTCCACGATATATAAGGACGTCAAACTAGATACGTTGTCGATGCGTAGAAAAATTGCTGACCACAGTTTCATTTTTAATTTGATCAACAATCGTATTAGTTGTTCGTCAAGTCAATTTCTACGCCCCGACAAATAAGTTCAGAATTAGATCGTGTTTTTATGTTTCTTTCTTACGGTATTCGTGCGAATTATCAAAGCTAGGGAGTCTAGAACGTTTCGAAAGCATCTCTCTTCGATGAAAACTGGTCGGCCAGTCCTGCCTTGATGCTCTTAACGTTCGATGAGATCTACGTCTCGTGCGAAAGGTCGCGCGTTAGGCCGAGCTTTGGAAAGGTCTTGGCGAGCTTACGCGCTTGTTCCACTCGTTTCGCGGATGATTCAAGAAAAGAGGCGCGCGAGAGAGAGATCGTTTCTCTCCGGTTGGAACGCCGACACCAGGTCGTGGCTCGCTGTTATCTCCGCGGATTCGCGAGCGTAGGAGTCCCGGAAGTCCTGCTGTCTCTTCCCTAGGAATGCAATTAATGCACGTGTGCAACATTGGCGGAACACCTTGTTTCCCTGCGTTCCACTATCCACCGGGATTCCCGATTAAACCGGCCCGTTGTTCGAAGAGCAAACGGAACACGCCTCCTTCGGAACGATAATTAATCCCTGGCGTTCGACGATCGTTAAGAGACGAATCTCGCCTCGTCATCGCTCCCACGCGTTTCGTGCTCGGTCAGACGCACGTCTCGTGGACGCTTTCAGCGCGTGTTTTAGGCTGCGATTGCAGTGGATGCGTGTTCTGGCGAACGAAACATCCGGAGACTAGCATACGTGCAGCGATAAGAATCCTACTTACATATTTAATCCCTAGGCTACTGTGGCCGTCTATAGGCGCTTATCCCATTGCGGTCAAAGGCGTTCGACGCAGTTTGGCTTTCTGACACGGAAGGCTGCCATAGGCGCCCTGATATTTACAGTAGCAATTCGGTTCAGAATACAAAGAGATAAATAGTGTTGTTCTAACATAGTGAAATTCAGTTATTTGATTACTGAAATATGTTTTCACAAAAATGTATCGCAACCCAAAAATGCATCCAAAGTTGTTGGAATACGTTGTAACTGAATTCTTATCGTATGGTACGAAAGGGGTTAATCGTTTTTATGTATCGAGTTCGTCTTAAAGCAACCTTTAATATCCTCCGACCGTCTCGCGTCCAACATCGAAACGTATTGTCCTCGAAATCTATCCAGCATCTCTATTTATATCGCGTGGCTACGTTCATCTTAATATACCCAACCAATTACCCTGGCCGTCGTTTAAACCTTTGCTCGTCGTAAAGCCTTCCACCTTTAACTACCTTCCCCCTGCGAAATAAATTGGCGTTTCTCGGGGACTCTATTACAGCTCGCTGGCAGCCTCGTTTCAGCGCGGGCATACGGCAGCGTGAACGGGGGAGAATGAAGACGTTTCGCGGGGGATTTCGATCGAGTCTAGAGCCTATTCGTTAGCGCAAATCGCACGAGTCATGGCATCGGAGATCGTTTTACACGCTTTGGTCGGATATTCGAGCAGCGACTCGGTATTTATTATTATTATCAGTTATTATTATTCCTATCATGTGCTCGCCGTTACCTTGTTCTCTCATCTCTGTTTTCACGTTACTTTATAATGGGCATTGCCCGTAAATAAATAAAATAAAATATACGGGTCGAAATAGACTCTTTGGTATGCACATAAAAAATACAGTGACTAGTGGTAGGAGTTTACCAGTTGATGAATGCCTAGTTTAAAAGGGCAGTTAACTTTACCATTAATGATTCTTCTGTGTAATAAGCTAAGGTAGAAGGTATGCAGATTTATCGGCGCGATTCCCCCGGTATTTAGCGTACGTGCAGCAGCACCGTCGTTGATTATGTCGCTCGAGTTGATTGCGTTGACAATCTAAATGGAATATCCGAGCCGTTCCTCGCCGGGGAACGCGCAACACCTGGACAAATCACGGCCGACGCGCGCGCGCGCGCTGGCATTGCTGTCCGCGATTTATCGCCGCTGCTCCGTTGAGGCGCGATGAAGTGGCGGACGCTTTGTAAAATTCACCGGACACGAGCAGGCGAGCTGAATTCGATTAACCTCGTCCGGGAGAGAGGTCTTCTAGAGACAGATCGAAGATAGTAGGCCGTTGTGCCTGGTGTCGGTCAAGCGTTGTCCGATTATCGGTGCCGCGTTGCTTGTTGCTCGGATGTCGTCTCGCCTCGCCTCTTCTCGGTACTATTTATCGAGGCTACTGATTTCAATCGGACAGAGCTACCATATAACTTGGTTCGACAAAAATTACCGAGTTAAACGAAGTTAGTCAATAATAATTCTTTAGATTTTTCGGTATATCTATACGTTTATTTGAAAATCGTGTCCATAACGTTCCTTAGTTCTTTAAGTGTCCCTTTAAAAGTCCTAACTGTAACAACATTTTTTTGCACGTTAATGGACTCTGTTCCTTTTTCACATCGTATATATTAAAAATTAAATAAAAATTGAAAGATATCGCCTCTTGTGTAGTCCTACCGCGCGGACGATATCCTTTTCAATTCTCTCTGAGCTGTTAGTCCACGATCAACAAACGAACGATACGGATCGCGAACGGAGATTCTCCGCTGTTCAGTAGCCAAGCAATTTTTGACCGTCCAAGCAACGTCGCGATCTTTCTTCCTCGTTCCTTCTTCTCGCGAACGTTAAAAGCGACTTCGAGAAAGGAACCCGCGACGCTACTTTCTCTAATCGTCCCATTTTTCTGGCCTAACGTTAATGGCGCGTTCGACGAGGCTGCGTAGCACGGTTCTTCGTGTAGCCCCGCGAGAATCGTACACTCGATCTCTAGCTCGTAAATCGCCTCGGTAAACCCGGCAGCACGCGTGCACCACTTTTTCACGGGCACGCGCGCGAGCGCTAAGGCCGATTTGCATGCGGTTATCGGTGGGCGTTCCTGCACCCGATCGAGATCCTTATCGTGGCACCGCTGCGTTAAGCCGCAGCTGGAAGATTACACGGGAATTACGGACTCGTGCCTGACTTTCGTGGAACGCGTGGAACCGTGTCCGTGGTTTTTAAACAAGGAAATTTTAATGTCCGAATGATTATGGATCAAGCTTAGTTCAATGTTCATTTGCCAGCGTGCAAATCCTGTTAATCGGGTTGAAAGAGAAAAGTCGGGAGGTAGTGTGAGACGGAAAAATTCTTGACATTTAGTCGATTAAATGTAGAGATCTTCCATTTTTTCCCCAACAAAGCGCTGCAATTGATTCTATTTATTTTGGTTGTTAGTTTTGGACCAGTGTTGAATTGATTAAAAATTGTACTTTGGAAAAACAGAAAATGCATTTGATGAACCGTGAACGATACTGGTTCAAGATTAACTAATAACAAAAGTAAATAAAATCAACGACAGCTTTTTGTTGAGGAAAAAATGGGAGATCTCTTCGTTCGGTTGGCTAAGCGTTAAGGGAATCCTTCCGGACCGGGACAGACACACCATTCTCTGTAACGGTGTCTCAATTTGCTCCCCCGTCGACAGATCGGGCGTAATTTCAGTTGTTCCTCGATAACACCGCATAAATCAACCTCTGCACCTCGCGCACCGTTCGACCAGCTTCGAACCAGTTGCAGATTCGGATCGCTCCGAGCAATTCCGGCGTCCACGATAACCATTAGCCGACGTTGCCGATGAGATCGTTTCGCCTTCGTGGCCGCGTATTTAATCGGCGCGGTGAAAGCGTTATCGGACTTCCGAGCGAGTACGTATCTCTTTTCGCGAATACCGATCGAAAGCTTGGACAAGAAGCCCCGCGCGCCGAGCAATTACCATTCTTGCGAGAGTCTGTGACTTTTTCGAACGTTTTCGCGTCGTAAATCAACCTCGGTTGCAAAGATATCGGATCGCGATCGTGTGTCGGCCGATACGCGGGCTTCGAGCTGTCCCGACATTTGCATAAATACGCGCGTTGACAATTAACGTCAACGTCGAAAAGGCCAAGCGGTCTCGCGTCCCCGTGTGCACGGTGCCGTTTTAGGATTTAGGGATGCGTTTGTGAACTGGCATTAAAACACTAGTACCAACGAAAGAGGAACTATGTTTATCACTAGTTAGAAAAACAAAAATTTCTCTCAGAAACGAGTCCGATTACCCGGTGAGAACCGCAGAAGGGCGTGTCAAGACGGATGGCTGCTAACTGCCTTCAAGTGTCTACTTTTTGGCTACCGCCGAAAAGGGAAAAATTTGTTAAATTCTTCGGTGAAAGGAAAACTGCTCTCGATACTGCATTTAGCAAATTGTTTCGAGGAACGTTTAAGACACGCAGGTGTGCCGGACGCAGGGGTACACGGGTTAGGTGTTTTCGCGGTAGACACGGTATCCGGGATATTGATTAACGATTCTTACTCCCTGCGTCGTGGTAAGGATAACGATCGACTCGCGAGTCATGCCGGCTCTCGTAATTCCACGCAGCGGATTAATTAACCTTACACCGGCGACCGGTAAGCCGTTTATGCGCGGTGGCGTACGCGCCAAAGGATTTCTAAGTTTTTCTTCTTCTTTCCGCGATCGAAGATTCTCGTCCTTGGGCTTGGTCGATGCTTCTGGAAAGTCTTTACCCCCGCTAAAGATCTCGAACCACGACATTTATGTGGCTGTTGCGAGAACGAAGGAAAAGGAAAGGAAGGGGTGTTTCGTCTGGGGTCTGCTAGCGGACTCCATCGGTAAGGCTAACTTAGCAGTTAGCCACACTTCCTTCGAATCAATTTTGTGGCGACCTCCCTGCCCCCACCATTAGGAGGGATCAATCGACTACCTTTTTCACAAGTACTCGAACCCAACACGGTTCCAATATATCACAAGTCCCTAAATATCCCTTCCTATTCCTGTGTCTAAGGAACGAGCCTGCTAGGTAACCCTTACCGATGAGTCCCCTAGTAGGCCCCGGACGAAACACCCCTTCCCTTTCCTTCTCCTTTACTCTCGTCATAGCTGACAAACTCCAACAGCCACAATTCATTCGAAGTACTACTTGGAATGTAATTTGCACGATCAGCGAAACATTATCGCTCGGCTTTATAGCGCGCGTTTGCAAAATTGCAACTAGTCACAGCAATCGCTGCTGGAGACCGCGTTACGTATCGTAAACCTCGACATTGATCCAGCTCGTTCCCGATTCACGCGCAATCGTCGCGATTCGAGTCGCGTGGAACAGCGAACGGAAAACCGGAGAACGAGCCATCGTTCGTAGGCAATTTGTAAAACGGCTCGAACGATCCGCCTCGTACATTTCCATGAGCATCGGCATGCCTCCCGTTTATCCGCATCGTGATCGCATCGGTATCGTGTACACGCGCGGTTAACACGGTAAGAAACGAAGCGGACGAACGTTTCACCGTTTTTGCGCGATCACGCCGATGGAATGCGGGCTCGGTACTGCACGCTCTCGTCGCGTCGACGCGTATACTCGTGCGCGTGTAACGGAGACGCGGTCGGAGAGCTTGGAAATTTTAAAAGTAATTTCTCTTGTTGCCAAACAACAAAATTATTATATTGTTCTCGAGTAAGACCTCGTTTAGAATATGCATTAATCATTTGGTCACCGACACGAGTTAGATAGAAACAATTACTAGAGCCTGTGCAGCACAATTTCTTTAGATTGCCGCCTTTAAAGCTGGACAGAAAATGGCAGTCACCGACCATGATTACGGTTCAATCATGAGCAAACTCAACTTTAGATTTCGTTTAGTTTAAAGTTTAAAACTCGATAGACGCCTCCTGCGCCCTGGGGGGAACCAGTATTCGCGTTTATCGCGGGGGAATCGTGTCGTCGGACGAGCGAGAGGGATACGGGACGCGCGGCGGACCTCTGCCAGGATACCATCCTCCATGGCGAACGGAAATTTTTCCGAGCCAGCTCGGAAATTTAGATCCCTTCTTTCGAATGGTGCACTCCTAACGATCGTATCGCGTGTCGCTTAAACGCTTTTCAGATACGGAACAGGGCCGTTTCGCGATGGTACGATGTCCCTGTGCCGTGTACGCGAGAGTACGTTCCCCGGAGTCGGAGTGTAGTAACGGCGGGGATAAAAATCGTCGAAAGCAAAGGCGAGAGAGGCGATTATGCAAACGGGAGATCGGTTAGCGAAGGTGTCCCCGTGATTTCTCGATTCCGCTTGGTCCATCGGGGGGTCCGGATTAAGGAATTCCGATTTGAAAGTCAATCGACGTGTCCGCCGTGGGACCAGTTCTTGCGAACGCCGGAGAAAGGACGAAAAAGATGCGGAGAGAACCGTGGTGGGAGAGGGGGAGGTCGAAGCCGGTGATCGTAAACGCTCCAACTCGTCGCGATCGATCTCTCGCGTGTCCTCGACAATTTGTCGGCGACACGGAGACACGAACTAAATAATCCAGCTAGTGGAACGTTTCTCAGGTCGGAGCTTAGGGTGTCCGAGCGAACGATCTCGCGACAGGGATTACTTTGCCGATACTTGGACGATCCTCCGTCCCTCTAATCCCTCTGCTGGGTGAAATTGCGAATTTCAACAGATATCGCGACAAATTTATGCCGCGCGATCGCGTGGACCAGCACTTCCGTGAATCTGGTCATCGTGCAAATTAATCTTCCTGTCTCGAGCGCAGCTGGTGCACGCAACGACCAAAACGCAGGACAGCGGAGAATCGACGCGATAAATCCGCGTTTCATGGTTCGGTTGGCCGATAAAACTGTTGGCGAGCCGCTCGATCGCGCGTCTATTATTCGCAGCAGCGCTTACGCAAGTACGCGCGTTAGTTTCGCGTTAGCGCGACAGGAACATATGTTTACCCGAACGGGAGATAATTGGGGCCTGCGATACGCCTCGTTGTGTACCTTGCTTGCACCAGCTTGCTCTTTAACCCTTTGAGTGCTGAATACTCTAGGTTGAAATGTTTTGCGTGGATAACATTATTGTTACTCATACACTGGTAATTATGCTGCAGTAAATGAAAGATCGAAAAACAAACGCATATGAGTGCTGAATATTCCACGGAGCGGGGATAGCGACTGCCAATTAGGGAGGCAATACTGTAGCAGATTTCGCCAGACGCATATACGCGTCCATAGCAGTCAAAGGGTTAATCGACGCGTTAACGGCCGCTACGAGAGCTTCGCGACGACTCGCAGCGGATCGTGTTCGCGATAGGAAGGGGAGACGTACCGGAAGCTGTCACGGACGACGCGACGATAAATCCGTCCGGAGGTAAGGAGCGAGCTCTCGAAACGAGAAGGCGGACGTGAAATCGAGCGGATCGTTCGAACGATTTGCCACGCGACGAGAAGACGGGGTTTCGAAACGGTGTTACGCGTAAATCGAGCTCGATCGAGATTTCGCCGGTCGTGCAGCGAGCGCGGACTTCTGGGCCGTGATCGTCCGCGCGGGAACGCCGGAGCAGGCCATCGAGGAGGATCTAATTACAGGGCTCCGCTTCCTGCCGTAATTAATCGCCACGACCCGAACGATTTATGCACCGCTCGCGTACGCTCCTCCTCCCTCGTTTCCTCCGGTTCCCGGCCACTGTTTGCCTTTCGACCGGCTTAAAATCGCGACGACATCCGATTTCGCCCCCGGGATAACATCGTTTCACCGTTGAACGCGCGATCACTCGAATTGGCCGCAATTACCGACCACAGCGCTAATTAAAGACAATTTTCCCCGCTCTTGTCCCGTTTTGCCGTGTATCCTGTGTAATAAACTCTGACCGTGGTCTGCTCTTAAGTAATGCTTTCGTTTCTCTCTTCCTTGCATTCTTTTTTTACAATGACGATAGGTGGTACACATAAATCGGTCGAAAAGAAACCTCTGAGGTAGTATCCGCGCGTACAGCGGCGACAGGAGGCGAGCGTGTCCCGAGCGCGGACGATCGAAATAGAGTCGGAAAGGAGGAAAGTTCGAGCGGCGATGGAAGAAGATTCTTGGAGCTTGCGCAGAACGGTGTGCCCGAACCGGCTAGTAACAACGCGTTAATATTAGCGACGCTGGAATCCCGGCGAGGAGGGCGATCGCTTCAACTACCAGAGGAACAATGAATTTCCGGTCAGCTTTGTGCGTCCGACCAGCGACAATGTCCTCATTGTCCCACGTGGACTGAATAAAGATGCGCTTCTGCGACGCGATTCTCTCTGCCCCGAGTTTCCAGCCTTCCCCGTCGGGTTTCTCGCTCACCCAGGAATTCTCGTTGGCGCGAACGTGGTCGAAACGTTTCACGCGAAGCACTCGTAAGGCTCGATAAAGCGGTCGTATCTGTCGGGACGATTGAAAAACGATCGAGCAGTCGAATCAATCGCGATCGAATAGGCGCTCTACGAATTGTGCGCGAACAAATAGAAAAGAACGATCGGATCGATCGCGAATGGAAACGTTTCGATATCTATTCTTCCATCGATCGTTGCGCGATCGTTCTCGCGTTACGATCGCATCGAGTTATTGCTCGCGCGAGCTATTCGCCGCGCCTGCGCCGACCGCCGCTTCTCCGTTCGTCTGGTCGATCTCGATTCCCGCTTAGGGATCTCTGGCTCCGTTAATCTCCGCGATTCCGTCGAGGACCTCGAAGAGGCCCAGCCCTGGAGCGGCGTGGGTCGCACGCGGAACTCGAACAATGGCGGCTCCTGTGGAAACGCGAACGTGTCATTAACCCTTTGACTGCTATAGGCTCGTATATGCGTCTGACGAAAGCTACTCGCGTGGAATATGGACGCGTATATGCGTCTCTGACGAAAGTTATTCGCGTGGATTATAGATGCGTAGCGCAACACAATTGCTGATAGGGCGCCGTCCACGCTGAGCACTTCGACCGAGAGTTGTTAGCAGTCAAAGGGTTAAACGCGTAAAGGCACGGCTGGGCGCCTCGTAAACTATTCACGGAGTCCGCCGGGACTGGAGCCCCTCTTGTGCCGAGCACCGTGCGATACGGAGAGCTTTGTTCGAATGTTTATATCTGGAGTAACTTTAGACAGCAACGGTAGGCCTGTGTCTCGTGTGAACCGCGCTTATCCCGTTGACCTGTTCCCCGACAGCGGTCCAGCGCAGCTAGTGGTGCACGATCGTGGAAACGTAGGTCGTGCGCTCGACGCGCACTTCTGTGGTTCTCATCGGGTAATCGGAATCATTTCTGAGAGAAGTTTTGTTTTTCTAAGTCATAGTTCATCTTTCGTTGATACTAGCGTTTTAATGCCAGTTCACAAACACATCCGCAAATCCTAAACGAGATTCAGATTTGTTTCGTGTTTCACTCGCGCGCTACCTGATTCCTCTCGAGTCATAGGGTAACTTCACCATAGTCGTTCGAAAGACGAGGTTCGTGTTCGTTTTCCCGACACTCGAAGGTTACTTAAGAACTCCGCTGCGAGGTAGTTACCGGTCCTGCTGTACTATTTTCCGACGGCCGGATCTTTGCACTTGGCGTCCCACCGCGCGAGAAACTTGAACGTCGCCCGGAGCTGACTCACGGAATATCTTCGGACTCCGGGGAACGCGCTTGGAACCGGACATCTCGCCGCTGAATATATTCCCGCCGTGGTATTCGCTTCCCGCGTCGATTAGCTTCCCGACGAATCGACTCTTTCCCACATTCTCACACTTTTCCTCGCCGGTTAGCCGGCCGTATAGAATCGCGATGCGGCGCGATTCTCGAGCACGGTGGTCCCGAGCAGCGGAAGGCAAACGCCATTGTTACGTTCTAAATTAGGGTTTTAGATTTGTTGGTATATGCCTTTGAAAACAGTATTATATATTTCCGGTTCAACTGCCTAATCCGTAGAAGGGAGGCGCTGACCAGCCCCCCTTCCTACAATATTTTAATCGTTTTTTCTTTTTATCTATCTATTTATCTTTTTTTCCTATCTATCTATCTATCTAGCTGTTAAAATCGGGAAGATTTCAAGAGCGATCTACCGACCACAAACAGCCATTATTCCGTAGAATCGTGGAAACCTGGCGTTACGTTTGTAGCTCGATTCCTTACACGGTGCCAAGCTAGATAGATAAACGTTTTCGCGTTGTCGCGAGCGTGTTTTCGTTTCGCAGGGGGAACCGTAAGCAGCTAGGCGGCAAGGTCAGCCTCGTACTGTTTCCTTTTTCCCAAGCGGAATGTCTTTTTATCAGCCGCTGCTGATAGCGGCTGCTCGTCAACCGGGTGCAACGACCCCTCGATACCAGGTGCTCGAAGCTTCCCGTTTTCATTTTCGAGAAGGCCGTTCCTGTCACACGACGCGCTCCATATTTTATGCGAGCGACACTCATTTGGACGTTACGATCAGGCCCCGGGTGTTGCGCGAATAGCTCAATCCGTTCGAGCGGACAGCAACGCGCGGCGGTGCGTAGCTCATGGCCTCGAACCGGTGTACTTAGATGGTTTTTACGTTACTCCTTATCGTGCGTCTATAGGCTTAAGTAATTGTACTAATAGATTGTGCACGCTTGCAAACTGCTATCGAAACGAGATCGACTTTTTTCACAAAATTTTAGAACCTTTTAAGAGATCTCTATTAAATCTGCTTAAGAACCAGTTGGTTATGTAATGCAGTGTACTGTAACATACTGTAATGATACCAAAGGAGTTATGTCCGTTAATAAAGCATTATTATTATTAATGGTAATAATATTTATATCTTTATTTGACGGGTCAATAGTCCACTTTATACAAATAGTATATATAAAAAAAATTTTTTAAATATTGGATACGATTAAATAGGAAAGTTGTTGCGTAGTTGTTCGAATTTTTATAACGGAGTAAAGGAAAAGTCGATTTGATACTTCAGAACCGTCAATTAAGATGCGGGTGATTGGATTACTCAATCCATATTTCGTTTTACGAGGTGGTACACATAAACTATTATTATTATTATTATTATTGCTATTAGTATATATTTCAGCGAACAAACCCGCGTTATCGCATTTATCCTCTTATCCCACGCAACGTTCCTGCTTGCGATCGATCGGTGAACCGTTCGATCGATTCCCGCCAGGCACGCGAGGAATCCTCCGGCAGCCGCTTTTACGAGCCGCTCGTAATTCCCGCGTTTAGAAAGTCGTTCCAATTAATTTCGGGTTTCGTCGATTAGCAGCGATCGCGGATATCCCCGCGGACGTCGTCCCGAATACCTGCAGTGACGCGCTAATGGACGTCAGCGGATGGCCGGCGGCAGAAAACTTGCGAGCGAGGAGTTCACGGCCGTCGCTGGACGATGATAAATCGCGCGCGAGAGTCCAGACGCTTCCCTTCCCGTGATGCAGACTCAGGACGGGAGTTCTCGAGAACACCCCCTTCCATTACGCACACTATCGCAGTAAACGCGTGTACGTGAGCTCAGCGTTTCGGACGATTTCGGGAAATCGGGAGGGGAAACAGATGAAAGTCTGTCTTTCTCGCTTTTGAAGCGCTGAAATCGAAAATCAGTCGCTAAAGAAGGTGGTCGTGGAAGAGCGGGAAGGGAGGAGAGGAAAATCGCCGGGTCTTGGATATGGGCTCGGCTGAAAGGGGAGATTATGCGGAAAGGGACCAAAAGGGGCGTCAGCGCGCGTTTCTTCGCATACACGCGTGTCCCGCGGCGTCATTATCGCCTACGCGCGCTAACTGTACGCGCAATTGAATCTCCCATCGTTTTCTGCCCCCTCGTTCCCCCATCCTGCTCTTCCCGACGACAGGACGGCGACGCTCGCCCACGAGCTACGTTGTCCCTTCGTGTTAGGTTCCTCTGGCAAGGGATCGCCGTGACGAAGGGCTGTGCGTCGATTGTAATTAAAACGCAATTAGTCTGGCGCGCGTGAGCTGGAAAGCTTTTGCAAATGATTCGCGCGGACCAGCAGCGAGCTAAACGCCCCCTTTAATGATCGTCGTTTATTACTTTTTTTTATTTTACTTGTTTATTTATTTATTTAGTTGCATAAAATTATTATGGAACGTTAAGATTAAATTTAAACGATTCGATATTCGGACACTATACGAGACCATTAAGCGCACTTACGCTTCGCGATCTCGAAATCTCTCGGACGAACCCGGAGAAACCCAGCGAAATTTCGAAACGAGAGATCCAACGAGATCGCAATCACTCGGCTAATCCATTAATCGAGCATCGGAACGCAGATAAGGAAAGCTGTACGCGATCGGAATTTAAGAGGTCGAACGACAGAGGAAGGATAATGGGGGACAAACCTCTGGGAGAGTTATCCTGGATGTCTTCCGCGACGTCTGTGACTCTTTCGTACGCGCAGACTTTCCAAATACATTCCACGAATCTTTTGATGCGCGGCTCGACGACGACTCGCGTCAGTTTCGCCGCACTTCCGGTTGGATTCCTCCTGCCGCGGACGCAGGAATCGTCCGAGGAATCGGACGCGGATCGTAGATTCGTATCGGAGCTCGCAACGGGGGTCGCGGACAGGCGCGTCGTTGGTCTGCTGTCTGGATATCTATTTAGTTGAATTTACGGGCAAAGCCCTAGTTTTTGCAAGAGTGATATGAAGATATGTACATTGAGAAATCGGTATGTTAATGCAACATATAAAAAGCAGCAAAGAAAAAGTAAAAATAAAAGTACAATGAACATCATTTCTTTGCCTTTTTTTACGATTCAGTTTAAAAATTGGCAATATTGCTGGAAAAAAGTTTGCTTTCATGAAGTGACAGTTAGCTAATTGTAAGTTACAAACTCGACAATTTATTCGATTCGTAGATACGCGTTTCTCTTCGACCGACGTACACCGATCGGCCAGAAAGCTTTGATCGATCCATGGAAAAACGCGAACGGGGCCAGACGTGCGCGCACACGCGTTCGTTTCCCGAGAGAAGATCGTGGGTGTGTAGGAAAGGCGTGGGTGCCGCTGCCATTATGTACCTGACGTTGTGGCGCGAGCCTCGAGGAATCGGCAGTTTGCTTCGAAGCGAGCGAAGAAGAGTCCGCTCGGAATGAAAGCAGCTTACCCATTCTCAGGTCCGTCTATCGTCGGATTCGCAACCTCTTCAAGGGCCATATGTAAGAACTCTGAAGCATTTGTATTCACCTATACGAATACATTAGTAATAAAAATCGTTACTCTTTTGTATCACGTTCTACGTGAATAAAGAAATATGAAGTACGAAAAGTTCGTTCCCCCCGAAGCATTCGATTATAGCGGTCCCTGTTTTCATTAGAAATTCAACGATTGATTTTGATGGAAGTCAACAGCGAGGTCGATCTACAAATTGCCCGTTGAATGGCCCTCGTTTTCGCGCCTCTTTGTCCACGTCGACGTTCCCCGACAGCTCGCGCCCGATACCTCGCCGCTTAACTCGTCCACCCATTGTTGTTGTTCGGCCTAGTCACTCCGTCAAATTGCTTTCGGCTTTGTCGGATATCTCGCTGCCGGTTCCAGCTCCGGATAAGGTAACCAGCGTGTCTTCGACCATACGCTCGTCGCCACGGCTGCCGCGTTCCTCGTGGCTGTTCCACGGGTTCCGTAAATTAACCAAGTTACGCCGATTACTTTGCTTCGCGCGCGAGATAATCTTAATTGCATCGCGGAGTGGATTTCCGCGAGGAACCCTCTTGTTTATCGTCCCTTTACTCTGGCAACGATCACTGTTGGACATGGGTCGACACGTTTATTGTTTATAATATTGATAACACAAGGTTTTAAGTAACACTGCACGTGGCAGCCCATTCATGATACGAAGAAAACATGATGAATATATTTCCAAAAAAAAAACGGGAATACAAGTTCACAGGTTGTGCATAATTAATTTTTATTATTAAGTTTTGTCTTTCTTCTACTTCTTATGCTTATTCTCTCGTTTTTATATATCAATGGATTTTAATCCGTTAGTAAAGTATTATTATTATCATTATTATTATAATGACCGCTAAATCATTCCGATCGCTGTGAACAGAGGCGGGAGATTAGAAACTCCAATAATCTCGTACTTGATTATCGCGGATGGGCCGAGGGTCTTTTCTCCTCCTTTCTTTATTACAAGTCCGTCGAATCGTCCATGGACTGGACTACCAACCAGCTGTAACGATCCGTAGCAAATCTGTCACAGCCTCCTCCACGTCGACTTTAATCGAGAGCA